>JABFPN010002867.1:0-20317 GCA_022817305.1 Leptoteleia sp. ZL-2020 | reverse complement strand
TTTTTTTTTTTTTTTTTTTTGTTGAATCACTGTGGCTTAATTACTCCCAAAATTGTAATTAATATTAAATAAGCTGGAGAATAACATTTTGACGAACTGAAATCTTGTTTTGCGTTCGAGATAATAAATTTTGCATGATTCATTGAAAAATAAAATTAATTATAATATTTCAATTGTTTTATTTGGGTAAAATGTATATGTTTATATAAATACTAGTGAAATTTAACGTAAATGAGAGAAAAAGTTTAATAATTGCAAACAGTAAAAATTATTAATTTTATCCTTTTTCAGTTAAATAACAAAATCTAGTGAATTTAGCTTGATATTTATAATTGTTTTTATTTTAAATGTTATTTTAGTAATTACTCATAATTTATTAAGAACATTACTATTATTAATATTAATCTAAGGAAATCTCAGAAATGAGGACATTTTTACTATAAAAAATACTTATAATGATAACAGTAAGGGTATTTATTTTTAATTTTTGAAACCAAAAACTATTGCATTATTTTTACATTGTACTCTAATAAAAATAGTAATTTAATAATCTTTTTTTGTTATAAAAAAAAACCTAGTTTTTTATTATTACAACCGAACATGTTGCGCGCGCAATAATTTAATTAATATTTCACAGCTCGAACGTTTAAACTAATTTTCAGGCGTGCCAATTGACGCCCTCTGATTTTTAATTAATTTCAATGGCCACAATAAATCGCCATCCTTCGAAGTCCGCGGCGAATCATACGCGCAATGAGCTATGATTAGCGGTCGATTATTCCGCGTCGTCCTTTTATCTTCGACTGTTGCAATTAACAACGATAGCGAGCAATTAAACTCCGATCCTGGACAAATCTCAATATATCACTCGTCAATTCAACCGTATTATTACGGCAACGATTTAATGATACTCTGTTAAGGTGACCCTGTTGTTTACTAATGATGGGTGTTTTTTTTTCTTTTTTTTCAAATGGAAATGCGACGTTTATTATCATTGAAAATGCTCCTCGGACCGGGCGATACGTCGTAAAGTAAAGTTTACGGGAAAAAGGCATTTCGTTTTCTCATTTAACCTCTTTTCATTCATCTCGCTCAACGTCCGCGCACATTTTTTTACGGTCGAAACGATGTTTCTTCGATCAGAAGCGGATTTCGTCAACTTCTTTATTTCGGAATTTTTAATTGCGTATAAAATTAAGCCGCGCTTTTATTTTACTCGATTTCTTATTTTTCTTCTCCCTTTGTCAGTTTCATTCAAACGTTCGGAAACAATTTATGTCGAAACGGTGGATTTTGAAAATGTCACAATTACGCAAGTTACGATGCCTTTTTAAACATTATTTCTTTCGGCTTGCCCGCTAATTTATTTAGTTTCTTTAAACGCGAGAGTTTAACGTTTTCTATCTCGTTATATAAATTAAGTTAACTATTTAAATTGTTAGCTTTATGGTGGAATGTTTCAGGGTCCATAAATATATGGACACTGATAATCCTGCGTGTGTCGAAAAATGGTGTTATTCCAAAGGAATAACTCAAAAGAAAGCACAATTTATCGCCAACAACAACGTGTTACTTAAATATTTCCATCGCGCTTCGTAAATCGAACTGTGACCAAATTTATTAACTCCTTTTCATTTGCGCACCTCCAACTTCAAAGGCGGATATAATTATTCAAAATTTTCAATACAATTGTAACACACTTCACCAGGGCAAGCATTTTATCTAAGCAGAATTTTAACAAATTTTATATAATATGAATATAATAATAATAATAATGTATTATTATTATAACGATGTTACGATTATTGGAGTTAATGCAATATTTTTGCACCAAATCGATGCTCATTTGATGGGAGGACAAAAATGGCACCGATCAACCCATCGTAAGAACAATTTCCAGTTAACAAAAGAGTTCTACTTAGTGTTATAAAAAAAAAAGAAAAAGAAAACTAAAATGTTTAACTTTCCGTTTTAGAGCGTAGAAATTCTAAGGATTTGCATGTGAATGCATCCATTGCATTATACTTTTCCGCGAGTTCACAGCCGACAATTGTATTAAATTCTAAACCTTTCTAATACAACGTCCAGCAACTTCATCCACTTGTTATACCAAACGCAAATTCATAACCATTTTCTAAATAAACAATTTTTGCCATTCCCAAGTCAAACCTTTCGTTCCTCACAAATAAATAAATAAATAAATAAATGGAAATAAAACCAAACAAACATTTGTACCCCTCTCCCCACCCTCTTATGTAAAGTCGAGTTCAAAAAAGAGAAAAAAAAACTGACAAAGGGAACTAACGAAACTAACGAAACTAACAAAACTAATAAAACTAACGAAACTAACGAAACTAAACGAAATTAAACGAAATTTCGCGAAACTCTTCAACACTGCCGAATACAGGGCTGGAGTAGGGGTGCGGAGGGGGAGGGGGGGGGAAAGAAGTGCGTCGATGTACAAAAAACACAAGTCAAATAAAAGGCGAACGACGGCGACGCGCAAAACCAACGTAAACCAACTGAAACGTGAAAAAAACTCACCACCAGTTAGCTCGGGCACCGTTTTGTCCAGCCACGAGCAAGAGAACGATGACCGTGACAAACGCTGAACGCATCTTCCGGCGCAAAATTCGTATACCGCGACACTTGCCGTGCTTCGCCTGGATCCTGGACGAATTCCGGTCGACACCTCGCGATTCAAACCCGACCGATTCGCTTCCAACTAGAAACTATAAACCACGCATCCTCGCTACTCTTCCAGCTGGCACAACATTTTGTCACACAACGAAAAATCCTTTCGCGAGAAAAATCGATCCCAATCGGGGGCCCCGACAATCGACCAAAAATCTTTTTTACAAGATCGCGCTCATACTTTCCCGCCTTTCCCCTTATCTACTCTTTTTTTCCCCCTTAGCAATTTGTTGACTCCCGAGGAATATCGGCTCTCTCCTTCCTTTTCCCTCTCGCGGCGTCTTACTCGCTTCTGGACGTTCTTTGTCTCTTTTTTTCGTTTTTTTCGTTACCGTTTTCCTTGTTCTTTTTTGCCGGGACGTTGCGTGAAACGCGTACTCGCGCGAGGGGGAGCGAACGGGCGCGACGTAGCCGAGTTGACGTTCGCACGAAGACTGCAGCCGGCTGTCACGAGTGTCACGAGGAAAAGGGCAACGGCGCTGGCCGGGGGGCGGGGCCGGCGGCGATGCGGCCGCGCGATTGGCCACGCCAAGGGAGGGATCGAGGGCTAATTGGGCATTTCGGCGCGTTTCGGCACCCCGTGGCCCGTGCGCACCACGTTCCCTGCGGCCCGACCGCGCTCCGCCGGTGCGGCTCAACGCGCGCAAAAACTTTCGCCTATTTGCCCCGCGCGTTTGCGGAGCGTTGTAATCCTCGCGACTCGCGGGGGCCACCCGGCAACGCGGCACAAGTGTCCCGCCGAAATGAGCGCCGATTGGCGCCGCGTTTAACGGTTCCGCGCTCAGCGAGCGAGCCTTTTCGCAAATATTCTTATACCTTCTGGTTGCTGCAAGGGTACCTGGTATATTTGCGCGATTGCTGGTTGGATGTAAGAGCGATTCGAGTTCGGTGTGGTATGAAATTACTTTTTGTAACACTAGCGCCGAAAGTGACCCTTTATTGATGTTTTTTTTTTAGAATTGAAAATACACTGTAAAAAACCCTATGGGAAATTGCCAGAGTCGACCTACGGGTTCGATTCTGGCCCAGTACTGTTCGGCAGATTTTGGTAAACGGATAGGGCTGGTACTGGTTTGAGCTTGGTTATTAACAAAGACAGAAGATAACCAGATGTAAGACATGCGGTGATTTAAAAAGATTGTTCAATGCAAGAGCAACGTTGGATAATTACTGGTAGGGTACAGCTATACAACTGGTACGTTTAGTTATAAAGTACTGGCCCAGTGTTATCACTCCATTACTGGTACGATTCTGTCAATGTACTGGCAAACAAATTTACCAGTACTGGTAACTCTGGTAATAGTACTGTACCAGTACTGGGCCTATAGAATATTTCCTACTGGAAATTCATCATAAATTTGCTTTGAATGAAAGTGATTCCATTCAGATGAAAAGGATTATTTTCAATTTGAATAGAATTCTATTTAAAATAATACAATTCTTTTGTTTTCAAATAGACATTTTTAAAAGTATAGTCAATTTCATGTCAGGGAAAGAAAGTTTGGTGTGGTATAAATACTTTTTGTAACACAAGTGCCGAAAGTGCCTCTTTTATTGACCTTTTTTTTAGAATTGAAATTCATGTTTGGACATATATGCTTTATCTTAATTCATGTATGGTAAGAATTGATTTCATTTCTTATGGTAAGAAATTTCAAAAGGTTTAGTAACATTATACATAACTTTATTTTCCGCGTACCATTGTAAGTATTGTCCCTACAACATTATAAAAAGATTAATTTGATGTGAAGAATATAACTTTATAAGTTTTTAGTATTATTTTAATATTTATATCGAATAAATTCGCACTCGTTTGTATTTTGCATTTATAGCTTACCTTCTTAAGAACGGAATAGTCGAATTTCATAAATGAAATAAGAATATTTTATAAATGAAATAAATTCTTGTTAGATTAATTGAAAATTTAAACATACACGCAGAAAAATGAAGAATTAATTCTACCATAAAAAATTGGATTCCAACCCCAGAAGACGATTTATGAACATACTTATGATAAAATACGAAATAAATGCTAGAATAAAGTACTTTTTCCTATAAATTTATTGGAATAAATGCTTTATTATATTATTTCTTTCATAATTTATCATAAGAATGTTCATAAATTGTATTTTGACTATACTAGAAAAAAATCTGTTATCCAAAAATAGAATCCGTTATCTATCCGTTATAGTATAGTCAAAATTGATCGGGTGATAACCGAGCATGTAATGGTTTACCAGTCAGAGCCCTGGGAAGGTGATGTCGCCCTTTTAGGCCCCTGGCGGGTGAACCATTACATGCCCGGTTATCGCCCGATAAATTTTTACTAGGAATATAGTTACAAGCCTCGCACTACTATACACCGCTATCTGGCAGAGTATTTGTTTTCGTTAAATTTCAGTGCGAATTTGAAAGGGGCGTGACATAAATGGTTCCAATCACAAATGCTTATAAAGTAAGACCAATATTTTTTAACCAGCAGCATAGAATAGTGGTAAAAGTGAGTTAATGACTCACTTTTACCACTATTCTTATATTCCTTGGTCTCATTTTTTCTGATATATTTTAATTAGTTTTTTTTATAAATTTTACTAGATCGTATTATAAAGAATTCCATAAGTGACACGTATCCCGAGTTATTATAAAATATACTTGTTAAAATATATTATAAAATATACTAGCACTGCTTATAAATTTCTCTCAGTATAACGTTATCTTTGGCCAGAGGGGCAGATGCTTTTATGCGTTAATTTTGATTGCTCTAAAAGTGGTATTAATGTATTAAATGATAAAATCAAAGATATCTATCCAATAAAAGTGAGTTATTGAAAATCAAAAAGTATAAGTGGTATATCTTTTAATATGTATAATGAATTGAACGAGATAAAAAGCTTATAAAATAGACTGGAACATTCAACATGTGATTTTCTATTCTTGAAATCTATTCATAAAGCTAAAGATAATGTACGAAAATGTTACTTAAGATTATGACAAAGAATTTATTAGGTGAGAAATATGATAAAAACAATTAATATTCTTTACAACTATTAAATTAAAAATAATGCATATTAATTTTTTTTCTACCCATTTCATATGTTCATATATATATGTATATATATATATTGCAATTATTGTAATATAACGTATGCAAGAATTGAAAGTAAAATATTGAAAATCCATTCAAATATGTTGATGGTTTGTAAAAATTTAAATATGAAATATGTTGGTAGCTCAGTAAACGAATTCTGATGGACTAGTGAATTAGTAAAAATCGTGATTCTAATTTCATTGATTTTATCGCATATTACAGACAAAGTCTATGTTATCATATTTAACACAGTAAGGATAGGTCTGTAAAATCTTTTTGTCTGTAACAGAAAATGATAGCTTAATAAAATCTACAGAAATTATAAAATTTAAATGTTGTACTCTCAGCTTTCTTATCGAATTTATAATTAGGACCCCGAGGAGCTACTAATTTTTCAGATGAAAAAAAATTTATTTATTTCAATAAAATTAAGACCCGGTTAAAAATGATAAAACACTAACAATATTATTCCCACCCAAATTTGGCAAACATTTTTAAGAGCATATTGTAAAAGTAATAATCAAGGGGCTAAAAAAAAGGAAATATTTGAAATATAAGTATTTGAGGAAAAATATTAAGCGGAGAACAAGTATTAAAATTGCGGAAATTATGAAGTACCTACTACATATATCTATGTAGCTACAAGAATAAGTACTCAATCCATTATTATGCATGTATCTTGAGTTCTCAGTTACACGTAGTGATGTCGTCAAGCACACTTTACCTTTTGAGAAGCTCGGACGAGCACTTGAATGGCTCTCGGCTCTCCTCAAGTTGATCGTACCGGGCAAAAAATTATTCCCAGTTCGACATTCCCCGGAGGGCACGTTGATTATTGACTGATAACAACGCGTAGCCGCGTTCGAAACAAATAATAGCACGTCAAACAAGGTATAATGAACAAATTTCATTCCACCAGTTATTTATTAACGATACTTAATTGCCCACTTGTTTTTAAGCAAATCAATAGTTTCGATCATTTTTGTTCGATTAATTTCATCAAGATTGACGTAGTATATAATTATGAAATGATAAAACTGTATTAGATTTATCAAAAATAAAATTTAATTGTTAACGTCGATAAAGAAGAAATTAAATAAGCTTTGCGTCCTCTTAAGAGGAAGGAAAATCCAGTTTGATTTCTACCTTATCGACGGTAAAATTTATGTAAATTATATAATTGGAATAACAGATTTTACTTAATAAGAGAGGAAGGAGAGCTGTTCTTTATTGACAGAAGAATGTCACGGATCAATTTGCTTGATTACACTTTGACCTCCCTTATTGGACATTCCTCCCCCCCCCCCCCCCTATTGAACGCACTCGATTGCTGTAATAAAATACCTGACCTTTCTGAACAAATATTGTTACTGTGTAACTGTTCGAAATTAATATTTATACCCTAGTGAAAATGAAAGATATATGGTCCATATATGTTTTGATAATTTTATATTTGAAATCAATTATTACCATATATCAACCATACATGGCCGCATATAAATTAAAAAAAAGTCATATATGTCTACATATATTTATATTTTTTTTTATTTTCTTTTATATTCTCTGAAACGTCCAACAAGGGAGGTACGAGTAACATATTCTAAAACAAGAATTTACACATATGCTACATCTGAGAATTTGAAAAGGTGTATCATCATATTCGTCCATTGACAACGAATGTTCCTCTGATATTTATTATGAAAACTCTTAGAGAAAAAGAATCAGAATTTTACTGTCAGTTTCAAACACTTTGAAAAAACACTGAAATTGAGATCTCTCAGAATATCTTCAGTACTTAACAGTCTTCAAGAACAGTTTAAGAGTATATTTCCACGAGATATAACATTACATATTTATGTAAAATAATATTAATTCCCTACCTATATCACTCACAACCATTTAAGGTCCTTTATCAATACTAGTGTCACAGAGTTAGTTAAATGTTTAATTGAAATAATATTCATTTTTGGCATAATAAATCACTAATTCTAGAAAATTTACGATAACAACTCCTCGAATTATTCTTCGAAAAGTTAGCAATAAATAATAAATTAAAATTACATTTTCACATTAATGCAGCATTTTTTAAATATGTAAACATTTCAAAATATTTAAAGTTCATTATTTATATCACACGCAATAGAAACATTAATAAAAAGTTATTTGAAAAATTAAAATGACTTACAGGATCCAGTTACAGGAAGTTGCGTTATTATAAGCACGTCCCAGATGACACAGAGCACCGTTAAAAATTCGTAGGGCGTGACATTTCTTGCACTAGAAGCTTTTTCCATTCACACTGTATTCAGCATAGACGTAAACTGCATTCCCAACACACACGATACCACTGCAAAATTAAACAAAAATTTAGTTTAGTTTGCAATAAAAGACAATTTGTTTATTATTCATTCAATAATTTAATATGTAAACATAAATTAATACATGACATTGGATACAAAAATAAGTAATAATACTTATACTTTCATTCTAATTACATAAAATTACATTCTTATATTCTAATTAAAATGTAATTTAATGTTATTTTTAATTACAGAATAAATTCTTCATTTCATTGATATTCATTTCCTTGATTGAAATTCGCGGTAAAGTACAATAGGTGTTCCAAACTAGGATACAAGTATTGCAATAGAGAGAAAAAGTCTGTAAGTTAAAAAAGGATATGCGTACAACATGGTGAGTTACTTTCTGAACTGAACCAAAGTATAATTGCAGCAAACTTCACAGTTGTCGTCTTTAATACTTATCAATATAACCAAAACCGTGATTAGATTTTTAAATTAGCATAAATATTATTACTTACTATTTGTAACTTATAAAATAATAAATTATGGCTCAAAGTCGTTTAGAAAGAGTTGCATCTATATTTGACAGGTATGTATTAATAGAGTATGTAAAATGTAAATTGTTATGTATTGTATAACATTTTTTACTTAAAGTAAAACAAATACTTTTGCATGTATTTTCTATATTGTTAATAATTTTAATAATGTAAAATTATGTCAATAATTGGTATATGTATACGTGTACTCTGTTGATAGAATTACGAAATTATATCAAGCACAGAATTTACCACTTAGTGAGTTACCAATGTGGCATAAAATTTATGAAACTTTTCCTCCAAAATATAATCCACATTATAATAGAAAGTATGAGAAAAAGGAGATTAGAACAATATTCTATGAAGAAGATATCATCAGAGCGTAAGTAATGCAACTTGCTTTTTTTACATAATTACTTAATTTAAGATGTAATTAAAATATGTTTTTTAAATAATGAAAAGTGTATATCAATTAAATATGTAAATCATACAAAACAACATATTCCAACATTTTTCTTTTTCAAATGAGAAGTAATTTTTTTTCTGTAGAAAACGAAAATAAATTTAGTTTACTACTATATTTATCAAATATATACATGTATTTACAATTCAATAATAATAATATAAAATAAATGCTGCTTCTTTTTTTATTATTTTAGAAAATTTCAAAAGCTTCACAAGGAAGGTTCTTACACTTCACTGCTTAATGATTCTCCTAGCAGAACACAAAAGTTTTTAACTACATACAAAAATACACAAAAGGTTTGTTTTTAAATAAGGAGAAAAATTTAAACATATCTAATCATTTTATTGGGACTAGCAGAATCTGCAAATTCAAAATTATTATAGCTATCATCAGTAATATTCATCTTATATTATTGTCGGAATTTATACATTATTAATAAATTTGTTAATAAATAATACTTTTATATTATCAAGTATACTAATGGTGACTAGATTATGCTAATCCCACAATTACATAAATTATCATTGCCATATTAATAAATGTTTACTTTTTTGAATAGGAAAGTATTCCTGAGGATGAAACATTTGAACAAGCAGTAAGAGTATATAAACAATTTTCAACTTTTGACAAGCAAAGACAAAGCACAATCCAACCATCAAACAGAAGAGAAAACAATCTACAAAGAAAGAAAAATGATAAACCAGATATTAATTACGATGTTCTATTTGAAGATAAAGAATAAAAATATTAAAATGTAGAAATATTGTAATCTTAATTTTTATTCTCATATTAAGTTACTATATAGTATAATGTATTTATTTTACAATAAATTTTAACCCACAAATTAATGTATTTAAAAATGAAAACAGTTATGTCAAAATTTAGTTATTTTTCTCATAACTTAAATTGCATATAGAAACAACTTTTTTATATACAAAATGAACTTTTTTTTAAACGATTACTCTTGTAATATTATTTTTAATAAACTTTTCCTTCGTTGATATTTATATGAATTTTTAGTAAGTTTTATGTTAATCAGATTCTAAAAACACATTTTTAATTTTAAATGTAATTTCGGAAGTATTCCATCCAATTATACGTCACTGGAAATGACAAAGATAGAATGCACAGTATTCTCTATCTCTTTCTATTAATATCATGGTCGCCTTCACTAGATGGCATCCAGATTATATATATACACTTTCTGTGCATATCTCCTATCCTTCATCTATGCAATAAAGATGGTGCATTGTTCACAACAGTAAATCTGACAGTTTTGTGACATTTTGGCTTAATTTTTACGATTCCTATTTAAAAATGAGCACTGAAGAACATCAATATACTGAGTATTCTGACGACAATGTTAAAGGTAATAAATGAATTTATCTCAATAACTGTAACTTTAAGTATTATATGCCTTTGATCATATGAAAACAAATTTTATATTTGGAAATATTCATTTACTAATGAAATATATAGCGTTTAATTAATAACTAATACATTATGAAGTACCAATAATATTTAAAAATATCTTTAAAGCTTAGTAAACAACAAAGCATTTACACCAAAATATAGAAATACACATTAAAAGCTTTTTATTTGTTCTACTTTAACATTTTAAATAAATTACTTTTTTCGCTTTACATAATAATCTGAATAAATTTTTGTTCATTTTGATCATTTCTTTTTTAAACAAGTAAGCAATTTATTTTAACTTAAGAAGAGTTAATTTAATATAAATATATATGAAAGCATAGTATTGGAGCTTTAAATGAATTGTTGTAAATGAACAATATTTTTTTAAGTTAACAGTCAATAACATAAATTTATATTATTTCTTTCGAAAAACATGCAATACTATATAATGGCTATTATATTCGTTATTTGTTTTTTAAATTGTTTAAACTAATTAAAAAGTGCATTTTGTATGATTATAATTGTTATTTTAATGAACATATTTTTGCATTTTTAAGATATTTAACTATTATGAACTAAAGTAGTTATTTAAATTAAAATATTCAATTCCAGAAACTGTATAAAATGCCTCTTACATTATATTTAACTATTTGTATTAATAAAATTATATTAAACAAATATCAATTTTATTGTATTTACTCAGTTCAATTTAACAGTTTGATGCAATTTCTTGAAATTGTATATTCTAAATTATGCAAATATTTTATTTAACAAATTTAGATATTATAACCTCATTATTGATAAAAATAAAATATATCCTGCAGTTTGATGCAACTTCTTGAAATTATTTATTCTTAATTATACATTAAAAATGCAAAAGACTTCAGTTTCATAATCAATGTATATTTCTTAAAGTTGTAAGAAATATTATTATTTATTTTAGCTGCTTTAAGAGAAATATTAGATCGATTTAAATCAGTAGAAGTAGCACCCAAACTATCTGCAGCTCAGGAAGCTGCTGGATATAATATGACAAAAATTTTACAACACGTATTCCCCCTTGTTGTTGAAATTCAAAACGAAGTAATTAAAAAATATGGATTTCCCGATGGAAGAGAAGGTAAGATAATACTTCGTAATTCTTTCATTTATAAAAATGTTAAATATTTAAATTGAGACTGCTAAAGCAACAAATGTATATAACAATAAATTGAAAATTACTAAGAATTTTATTTAATAATTTTTATTATAAAACTGTATAACAAATAATATGTAATATTAATATAAATATAATTAATATTAATTATTGTTAATAATAAACCAAGAATTGTTTTTGCTTTGATGAACAGTGTATAGTTTAAGCGAATATTACAGGAAGCATTATGCAGGAAAAAGAAAAAAATTATTTGTTTGATTATAGGTTAACTTATTTTTTTTTGGGGGGGGGGAGGGATATGCTCTGAGATACTTTATAAATAATAATTATAAATAAATTTTAGAGAAAATTAAACTTTTGTTTAAATTCCTCGCTGAAAAAATGGTTATCATTATTAAGAATTGTTCTGAAAATTCACCATATACATAAGGTTAAAATTACAGTTTAATTTAACTTCGAAATAAAACACATTAATAAATTTGTTTCAACCACAAATAGAACATCGTACTCAGAAATAATACTTTTAAGTTATTACGAATAAATAATTGTAGTTCATTTGTAGTTTTATACCTGATTATTGCAGCTTTGTTCTGGCAACATCGTAAAAGGTAACCGATTCAATTAAAATATCGAATGTTAAAATGGCTGAATAATATAAAACTGTTTATCACGATTTACAAATCAAGAGGGTAGAAACATGCAATCGAAAATAAACTTATTAATCAATCACTTAAACTTTTAGCACTTTAAATTACTTTAGATCACTGTCCCGCCAATTTTACTTCCGTACTCGGAATAAAGGAATCCGTTGGTGGTGCTGCGCATCGAATCAAAATGGCCGTCATTCAAAATGCTTAATATTTTAAAATTTAAAATTTAAAAAAAACTTTACTATTTCAATCATGCTCTTGTTAATAAAAAACTTGTCAGACAATTTCAATAAGTCTTATCTTTTAAAATAAGGATTAATGAAATTGTTTGAAAATACTTTTTATAATTTTTTTTATGTATGCATGAACGCCACGAACGTGATTTCTTGTAAGCTTAAAGAAATTAATTAATGTAAAAAACTGGGCAAATTATGAACGCTATAAGCATCCTATCATAAAGAAATTGCGAATTCAAGAACCAAAGTTGTTAGTTCTGTTAGTTATACATGTTTTTTTTTATATATTCCATATATCAAATTAAAGTGTAAAGTTTAAATAACAAAAGTTCGAAATCTTTACAATCGTTGACTTATTGCGCGCTAAATTTCGAATTTCAAAAATGATGTTTTCTGAATATCTTGAATTATAAACTACACAGAAAGAAATTTTGTAATGAAAAAAAGATTTTTTTTTACAAAATACTTTGCAAAAGTATTTACAGTTATTTTCAACAGTAGTATAAAATTATGAACAAGTAATAATATGAATAACTATAGTTTTGTATTATCAAGATTTTAGCCAATCACATGAGTTTTAATAACCTCATATATAAATTATCTTATTCTTCTTTATTCCAGTTGTAGTTTATTGTTAAAACAACGCTGACAAAGTGATAATATAATTTAATTGTTTTAGGTCCAATCAAATTTTTGAGGCATGTTGTATCTTTGAGTCAAAAAGATCAGGAGGTAGTGCACATGTACATACAACTTCGAGCATTATATTTACCTCAGTTTAGACAGCCTCTTGAAACTAACCAGACTTCCAACGGGCACACATTGCCAAAGTGTAATAAAAAAGATCATACATCATGTTATAATATATAGATATTTATGTAATCTTAAATCTTTTTTCACATTCTTAAATGTTAATAAAATTTTATAATTTATTATCATACTATTGTTATTATTAAACTTATTGAAATCCATAAATAAATAAATAACAATTTCATTTTTCAGACGTTTAATTTTTCGGAGACTGAATAATTAAGTCACATCTTTTAAATCTGTACTATACAATTAGATAAACTAATTTTTATATAATATTTGTTGTATAATAATTCAATGATAAACATTACTTTATTTGTAACTATAAAAAATAAATATTTTTCATTTTATGGAGGATGAAATAAAAGAACTGCAATCTTGCTTTATTCTTCATCAGTAGTAACAATTAATTTAATAAAAAAAAATCTGTACAAATAATACATTTTATAGTAAAATTCAATTTCGCAGTTTTATACTCTATAAATCAAGAGTAATGCTGCATAATTTAATAAACTAGAAGTAATTATTTTTACAATGATATGATACATTTCAATCAATTAATTTTCACATAGATAGCTCTCAATAATTTTATTATACTTTTCAATTTAAATATTTATAAAAATAAGTTTAGTAAATATTATAATATAAAAGTGTAATATATAAGTTTTGTAAACAGTTTTACTTTATAATAAATAAGTATATTTATTTGATAACATTAATAAATTTATCAATGTAACATGTATAAATTAAGCAGCATTTCTCTCGATTCTAATCTTACATCTATAATTTAATTATGCCTTTTTGCATATAACAACACTCAGCGCAGCTATTTGTTGACAGTGAAAATTTATTACACATTACAACAAATCATTTCATAGGTGTATTACAAACGAATGTAACACGAGGATTTGAGTATCAATTTTTATGCAAATATGACAAATGTTGAACATTTTAAATATACAAATAAATTTTTCCATACATAATTTACAGTGGCGCAAATTAAAATTGTAATAACGACATATTCGTTTCTTTAAAAAGTTTCTGGACACCTTAAAAACGATGCATGGAACATTGTTTGAAATATTAATTGCAGCGCAGTGTGCTTATTTGATAATTGCTCAATGAACATACAATAAATTGAAGTGTTCGTGCTTTGAATATATATATTTAAGGCGATAAAACACACAAAATTGAAGGTTGTTAATTTGAAATAAAATATTGTTTATATTTACAAATCAACTTTCTAAAATCTGTATACCATATTACATTTAAAATGCGCGTTATTAAAAATTTACAACGAATCAAATTTTCACAGAAATATTCATTACATTTAACCGATCGTAGAATAAATTATCGAATTGACAGATATTTTTAAAATAAATAATGTTACAAATTTGCCGAATAATGACAGTCTATTTATCAAAAAGAATTCTTTCCCCAATTCTTTCGATTTGTTGTTTAATCCCGTACATATTACTTGCTCATGTTTAATTCTAACACGATATCGACATATACTTTATTTGAATTCATGGAATTTTTTTATTGCACAGCTGTTAATATGCTTGTTTGTTAATATTGAAAAGTTGAGTCATTTCTTTTCAATGCTTTTCAAAGTTTACGAATAAATGGTGTTTCTACATTAATTTTCGCATTTAAATAATTGTTTGTCATTTGGATGTATTAAAGAAATGACGATGTTCAATAGATTTTCATTTTAACAAACATATAGCAATTTTTGCCATTAATGGTATAAATGAATTCTAGTTTTATGAATAAAACTTATATTTACTTTGTCATTTGATACACACTCATGCTTTGATTCATTACCAATTCATACTTCGGTCAAACGCCATTAGATGTCGTTGAACCATTTAAAGGTGGTTTTAATAAATCATGGTATTGTATCAGTGCTTCCCTTAAAGAACGTGAAACTTGTACAGAAGCTGTAGCAACCGTACATTCTACCAAACAGGGATATAATCCTATCAATTGTTCCCATACAGACTTTTCAACTGAAACATTAATAATGAATTAGAAATAAATATTTGTATATATTTACAGTATTTTAATATATTATTTTATTGTTTATTTTGTATATTACCTTTACTGGATGGAGCTTTTTTAAGAGATACCACTAACGTTGCTACAGCTTTTAAAACAAATGATATTTCTGATAATCGATACCTGGAAAAAGTACTTAATAATAAATATATATGAATATCGATTTATAATACGAAATCATTTAATTACTACTTTGTTGTAATATATTATACCTTGGTAATGGACATTTTCCACTTCTCTTTTCATCATCGATATAGATTCTGAGAACTTCTTGAAATCTATGAAGTAATGCAGTAACGGCTAAGCGACCAGCAACTCCTCCTTCATCTGTATCAGCATTCTTTTCTTTATTCGATTCAAAATCAGTATTTATACCATCCAGCAGTGAGAACTGTAGTAGTGTTTCGAAACAGGTTTTTGCAAATTCTTCTCTAAGCTTGGGTTCATCATTTTTATCTGAAATAGTAACTTTTAAATGCATTATAAATATGAGTTATTCAAAAATGATAAATACAATTACAACTTAAAATCTAAAATATTTATTTATATTGGTAGTTATAAAAATACATTCAATTGTTAAAACAAATATGTTTGTATAAAAAAGAATTTGATTATACTTGCAAACCAATTAATAAATCAAAAAAATTAAATTTAAAATAAAATAAAATATTCTATGTATTAATATCGTTTTCCTTTATTTCATTTCATACTTTATTAAATAAATGATATAATATTTGTAACAAAACATATAACAAATCCTTAATTTAGCTACCTATATTTGTCGTTGTCGCGGAATGTATAGAACCTTTATTTAAAAGCATAACAACTCGTAAAATGAATTGATGAGGTATGTGTTGGGAATAAGGCAAAACCTCATCGCGCAGCAATTCCATCACTTGACAGTCCACAGCTTCATCTGCTTGAGTTTCTTCAACACCTTGTTCAACTGGATAAGCACTGTAAATACAATGATAATAACTATTAAATACATTTTTAATAAAAATATTAACATATCTTTAAATTATTTTAAGAGTTATTTATAATTTATACATTTAACAAAATTACCTTTTAGGAAATAGGAAGTCATCTAACGTGTCAGCCAATACAGGCCATGTACTTTGAAATTGTTCTTTATACTTTCTGGCCAATGGTAAGCCAGTATGCAAAATTGCTAATAAACTAGTTATAGCTAGTTTCCAAGTCGTATGTGAAGGACAAGCGTATTTCATTGACAAAGGCAAACGCATTGCCTCAATCATGCTTTTTAGTACTTTGCCCTCGATTACGGCAAATTCCTGGGCCGTTTTTTGATATAAACTTACGACCATTGATAGTGCTTTTTCTCCGAAAGGCACGTAGTTCATTGATACCCAATCGGACTACAAATAAATTATATTTAATTTGTTTGTTAAAATTTCACTTTGTCATTTCAATTACAAAAAAAATTATGAAATATACTAAAACATACTGAAACGCCTCTAACTTGAGATATTCCTTTGGTAGGTAGTTTTCCGTAAGTTGGAGCTTCGCAAGTTAACATTGAAAAATAAAGAAGCTGTGTAAATACAGGAACAATCATAGACCGCAAATTTTCAGGACTGGCCAGCGCTTCCTGCATATAAATATAATTTTGTTTATGAGACATATGTTTTCGTATAAAATTTTTTGACGCATTATAAAGGTAAGTAATTACCTTTTGAAGAAGTTCCATAGCATCTAGAATGCCATCTTGTAAAGGTGTTAAAACTGCGTCTGAAACTGCTGGTAATATATAAGGCGTTGATTCACCATGAACTGGAACTATTACTGCGTTTTTAAGAACTGTACATAGTTTTTGTAAGTCATAATTACAGTGCCTGAAAAAAGGACGTAAATAAAAATACTTATCCAGGAAAAAATAATAACTTAATGCATGAGGAATTAAAAATTAACCTATTTCTAATATGTTGAAAAACAGCTGGAAATATCTGAATAAGAGCTGTTAAAAATGCTTGTGATGGAATATATGGTTCCAGCTCATTCTCATTTGGAGGAGTAGTGCTTTCCAAACCAATGCTTAACCAAACGCGCCATGCAACCACCCATAAAGCTTCGGAATCGTCCGACTGTACTGGATCATTATTGTCGGCACTTTTCGGTAGATATAAAATTTCTTGGAATGATTTTAACGCTGCTAAAGACACCTCATTATTCTTACTTAGAGCTGAATTTTCAATAAATTCGAGCAAAAGTGACCATGCGCGAGAAAAATCACCCAATTGTTGGAGTAATTGTCGTTTAGTGTTGAAAACTCTTGCCACACCACTCAATGTCAAGACCTGTAAGAGAAATAATGTTGAAAAGTTGATCATTGAATTGTGCAAACTGTTTTGCAAATTTAAATATTTACTTGTGTTTCTGCCCATTGCTTTTGAGCTGTATTTCTGCTATGATGAATGAGTATGTTTCCACTTGTATCAACTTTTTCATTACTTGCCGAGCTAGAAGAGCTTCTTACTTTGTCTAGAAGGGGGAATAAAACTTGCCAAAGAACAGCTTGCCAAGTTGGTTGATGTAAAAGCACACCGTGTGCAGAAATAGTGGAAAACAATGTTTGACTAGCCGATTTTCTGACGGCAGGTCGAGAATCCACGCAAAGGTCACCTACGTTTATTTTAAATTCAATTTAATGACAAATTAATTAATGATCAATGCTTTGATAAAATTCTTACTTATTTTTACTTCTATAGCTTGTTTACAAATGTAATCAAATTTAGTATACTGAATAAATGAAAGGAATTGAAATTATGAAATATAAATATAGAAAGTTAATTTAGAATATAGGAGAAAAACTATATAATTTAAAAATAGCAATACTGGATTGAACTAAATTCAACGAATTATTAATCTGATGTTAAATAATTATTATACCTAAACGTGCATAAAGACACATCCAAAGTTTATCAAATGGCGGCATATTTGTAGTGCCAGGGAAGTCTGGAAATACTGAAATCGAATCTCCTTGTAAAGAGGCACATATTTTTTCCTGATTTTGATAGAAGTAGTCGCTAATATTCCACTGTAAAATATTAAAATACAATTTAAATTAATAAATTACATAAAAATGTATAACTTTTACATAATGTAATAAAGCAACTGATGTCGTAACAAATTACCATTAGACCAACTGCTGTTAATGAAATATTCAATTCCTGTGTCTGAGAGCCAAATTTGGCTGCAGTATCTACACACAGTGGAAGACATCGCCAAGGCATTACAGTCAAGAAATCCGTCACGACCAATTGGAGACATTGGAATGCTATGCGAACTAATGATTCGCTAAAAAAAAATAAAAATTGTTAATTAATAATAAAAAAGAAAGTAAATACAATTGCCTGTGTTTTTATGATAGAAAGTGTAAACTCCAAGTATGTAATAAATATAATAAGTAAAAAGCAATAATGAAATAATAAGAATAGAAAGACGTAATTAAGAATTTGAATAACTTAAATTCAAATAATAATAATCTTACCCATGATGATCTGAAACTGCACCAATAATTCCAAGCACCAAAGGCCATCCGTGGAATAATGTTTCTCCAGCACCATGAAGAACTTGAAGAACACATTCTAACTGACGTTGTCGTACATCTGCGTGTCTAACGGATGAAAGTTCTGATAATGGTCCTAATAATAATGTTTGTAGTTTCTGTAAAATTTTAATACAAAAAAAAACTCAATGAATTTAAATTATGTTATTAAAAGAATAAATTACATATCTTCAGAAAAGCTGTTAACCTGATTATCTCGTAGTGGTTCTGGATACTTATGTTGAAGCGCAGCTTTTACTAAATAAGTTATTGCTTCAACGCCCCATTCTCTCATGCGAATATGTGGATGCTGACAAACTTCTAGCAAATGATTCGTTAATGGTCTCCACAAAACTTCAACGCGCGGTAAATTAACTAAACCAGTCTCCAGAAGTTTTGCTACAGCAAATAACGATGGTTCCTATAAAATTCAGAATAATTTAGCTTTTGTTAAAAATACATTTATTAAATTAAAAGAATTATGGGTATAAACGGCTGTTAATATTTGGATAACCAATTTATTTTTCGACCATAGTTTTTGACACAACGGACTAAATTAATTATGCATTAATGTATCCTTGATTAACATTTCGACCTTTTTTGCGGTCATTATCAAAATCTCTAATTAAAACGGTTAATATCGGAAAAAATACATGGACGACTAAAAGAGTCATTCATTATAATATAATATTTTGTAAGTATATATGAATCATACTCGATTGGAATAAGCCAATTCCATTGCTTCATGACTTAATTTGCATAAAGCATCTATCAGATGGTGCAATGCAACATCATCCAAATGTTGACTGCTTTCGAAAAGTCGACTGAGCATTGCACTGAGAACTGGTAAATCGGCCATTACAGCTGTCGTAAGCATTGCATTAGAATCTGCAGCTGTTTTTCCAGCTTTTAGTGAACCACCCGTTGATGGTTTTAAGCCGAGAATCCATGCTAAATGTTGTAGAGTTGTCAACACTAAATGCCAAGCACTTCCTAAAATACTCCCATGACAATGTGCAAGTAAAAGTAATGCTCTCATACACTGTAGATTTTTAACTGTTAACATTACTGGACCTTGTTGTGCACCTGTTAAAATCATAATAAAATGTTTAATTATGTTCATCAATAAAAGAATCATTAAATTCATGAAAACTGAATAAAATGAACATATTAATCAGTACACGGGAAAAAATAACGGCATAGGAATAACATTGCTAGACAATGTTGGCCATACGCTGTTGATCCTACATGGTGAACTAGTAACAATTATGCTGTGAATAGAGTGAACCGTGCTCTGTCGGTAAAACAGTCATATAATTTCGGTAAAACAAAA
>JABFPN010002866.1:0-20319 GCA_022817305.1 Leptoteleia sp. ZL-2020 | reverse complement strand
GCTGCGGTTGCCCGTTCTACCTTTTTTGTAAAATGGTTGTGCCAGCTTGACGTCAAGCTAGCCCAACCATTTTTTTTTTTAAAAAAAAAGGAGTTAAAAAATTTTTTTTTCGGTAATTAATTAGCTAGTAAATAGCTAATAATTCTCCATGCATTTTTATTTGGTTGTGCTACAATGGCTGTGCCAGCTTGACAGACCCTTCAAATGCTTTGCTCAAGAATTCGTATGCTTCTTATAGGCATACGCATACCTTTCAGGAGTATACATATACCTGTCAATTTTTTAAGCATATAATATAGCTAGGTTAAGCATATGTATACTTGTACCATGCATATATTTCTATCAGTGTGGTTTGTGATAGTAAACTGAACGCATAAGGCATTTGCTTGTGGTTTGTTCTAACATTGTGAGGATTTTTTTCCTATCAATGTTTATTAAAATATCTCACAATGTTAGACACGAACAAATGGCTTATGTATTAGGTTTACTAACACAAATGGTATTTTATTCAATCATATTTTTCTCAGCTTAGGTCCCAAAGAAACAATTTTGGTATTGTTTCTTTTTATTTTGCATTATATCTTATTTTTTTTTTCGTTACAAAGTTTTGGATGTATTCTTTAATTTCTTTTTATTCATGAATTTTCATAATTATTGCAAAAATGTTAATGGGTTTTATGTATTTGTAAGTTAGTTATTGTTAATTCTCGTGAAGTGTAACAATCATGGAACTTTCGTTTGATATTCTATACATAACTTATTTTATACATAACTTATTTACCTAATTGCTATTAATTTAATTTTTGTACATATCAGCTTTTAAAATAGTAATTTATAAATTTCTGCGTAAAGTTCTTTAACCGAATAATTAATATCTACTTTTAATTAAATTTATGCATTCAATGGAACATAAATTTAAATTAATTCTCAATTCTTGAATTGTATTATTAAACAAAAATTGCACGTTGCAGATAATCATAATTTCACAAGTAAATCATTTTAGAATCAAATGACGAATCTGTAATTTAATTAAAGATTTGCCGTAGCATGTTTTCATTCTTACAAATTTATCTTATTTTAACGAATTATAAACTTTAGCATGCTGATCCTCTGAATATTAATTAGTTGGAAACTTATGGTCAGTGTACATTGTATTATTATGGTGGTAACTCTTCTAAAAATATTGAATGAATATAAATAGATTACAATAGCTGTTCAGGAACAAAAATAATAATATTATTTTGTGTTATATTTGCATTAAATTTATATTAAGTGAAAAAAAAAAAAATTAAAAGTGTATTTATACTGCGCCATCAGCAATTTTAAATCGTAATTTTAAATTTCATTTTAGTTAATAAATATGGATAACGTGCGAGTAAAATAATGGTTCTTTTTGTAAAGAATAAGATACGCAACATACCTTAAATATTAAACTTAATAATTTAAACTCGCATTTCAGATGCAGTCTTATACATTATTCTTATGTAATTTAATAGTGTGCACAAGTTTTTACTGTATCACATGAAACCATCTAACGTGATTGTCCATCATTATAAATGATTATATATTCAAGTAGTATAAAAGCAATTTAATATTTTTGTAATATTGAAGTTCATATTGATATTTATCATTACCGGATATTCGATAATATTAACCAGGTATATTATATTTACTCTTTCAATCGTAGACAAAAGTTAATTGCACACATTTTGGAAAATATACAAATTACTTATTTATTATTAATATTTAAAAAATATTAAAGCAATGTAATTAAATCTCAATAGACTTTAATGCCTCGAAGAAATCAGTAGAAGGACAATTAAGTGATAAAAATTTTGTTTTCATAATTCATTTCCATTGATCAAGGGTTCATAAAAAGATAGAAAATAAAGTTTTAGTATAATTTAATATTATTTTACATGTGCCCTATTAAGTACGCGAAAGTTGTTTTCATGAAAAATAAATTTTATTACGCTTTTATTATATATAAATTTAAAACTGGTTTATTTCATAGTAATGGGTGTACATCATTGTAAATCATTTTATTGCGAAATTATTTACTTTTCAGTTTATATACAGTACTATTAATGAACTTTTCTGCATTGATTCTTGTTATTTTATTAACACGATTTTAAAGCCTTTAATGTACTTTGGAGCACACAAATCTGTCCAATGATACATTCGTAAGTAAATTAAAATTGGGTATCAAATATTTCATATTTAATACATCCATTACATTATTTGTACCTCGATCAATTTATTAAATTCACATTTATAAATCATTTTTCGAGTTGGATTTGAAATGTCGATTTTACACTGAGAGAAATATAATAGAAATATTTTCTGTTTAATAGAAACAATTTAGTATTTTTAACAGTAATATAGTTGTATATATGTATGAAGGAAGAATATACTCGTGATATTTATCATATTTATATGGACATAATTAAATATATATATCTGTTTTGGAGCATTATTTTTACTGTTTTTGTGAATAAAAATTTTGACGCATGCGCACTTACGGCTGATTCTACTAGTTGAATAGAAAAGGTTATAGTAAGACAGCTGTTTCCAATGGAGATAACGCTCCGGAACAAATCAGATACATTGCATCCTTTATTAAGTAAAGCAACGATGCGAAAGGTTCAAATTGAGATGGGTCAATTTATAGTAACAATTTTGTTTTTTCAAAACAAAATTTTACTGTTCTCTAATAGTAATTTATAAGGTTTAACTAATATACAACTCAATTCCATTTTAAAACAGTAAAATTGTCATATCCATTTCTCTCAGTTGAAAAGCGGGATTTCGTAACAAATTAAAAGTTCCGCGAGAAGAAAAAAAAGAACCGAAAGGGCGATAAAAATTAATTTCCCATCTTCGTCTAATTTTCGGATTTCGTGATTTCAGCATTGCCCGCGGCGGAAACGAAGAGTCCGCCAATTGACATTCAAAATTGCCAATAAAGTTGCATCACTTCGATCGGTGGGGCGGGGTTGGGGGGGGGGCGGGAAGGGTTTCTGAAAATGTAAATGCGCGTTCGTGGAAAGCAACGGCCAATCGTTCATCGGCGTCCATAAATCTGGCGCATCGTTGAATGTCGAGCGTTTCGTAAGCCGAGCGCATAAATTTCACGCGGGCTCGTTCGCGCCGTGAACATCAAAGGCATTCGAATTGAAAGGACGCCGCGGAATCGGCCGACCCGTTGGTCTCCCCGATGCACGACGCGCCGCGGAGCTTCATTAAGTCGCCATATCTTTTGAATTTTATCGACGACAATCTTGCCTGCGATAATGCAGCCACCATGCTTACTCTCCCCCCCCCTCAATCCCCCCTCCAATTTCCCCCCCCAATTCCCCCCTCGTTAACCATCGCGTGTCGGGTTATTGGCGCGGCTAACGGTAGTTGCATTTTTATATGTAGGTGATACACTCATTTTTTCCCAACGATTCGCAATTATATAAATTATAACTCGAGCGAGGCTTCCCTTCGAAATTATAAAGAATTAACATAATTCGTTCATTTGCCGCGTTATTGAAGCAGTCACGGCAAGAGCGGCCGTCCTCGTCGGCTACAGTTTTTGTGGATCAAATTGAATTTTAATGCCACTGCGATATTACTCCGATCGGTATCGTCAATTTTGTAACTTCAGTGGATTGAAATGGGATAACTTCGTAAGATAAATAACGAATGAATTATTGCGGGATGATAAGTTTACGTTTGGCAATCTTAGGTGACGTTTTCAGTTTATTGCAAATAATGGAGTAGTGATGAATTAATGATCTGTATGATAATTAATTAGTTGTTATATTCGAGCGAAATATTTGGAAAATTTATTTTAAGAGAGTATCAAGTGGGTATCTATTTTTTTCTATAATTCTTCAAAAATTTAATATTACTTGATAAATACTTATAGAATATATATACGAGTATCAGTATTATAATTAGACCTGTTGATTATCAAGTTCAAAAAATTTATATATGCCCCATATATGTCCCACAGCTATTCCATATCTGTACCATGGATGCCCTATATGTAATCTATATCTTTTCCATGTATGGCCCATATATGATCCATATCTCATTCATATATGACGCATATATGCTCCATATGTTTTCCATGTATGCTCAATACTATTCCATATATATCCCATATATGGTCCATATATCCCATATATGATCCATATCTCTTTCATATATGACACATATATGCTCCATATGTTTTCCATGTATACCCAATACTATTCCATATATATCCCACATATGGTCCATATATCCCATATATGATCCATATCTCTTTCATATATGACACATATATGCTCCATATGTTTTCCATGTATGCCCAATACTATTCCATATATATCCCATATATGGTCCATATATCCCATATATGATCCATATCTCTTTCATATATGACACATATATGCTCCATATGTTTTCCATGTATGCCCAATACTATTCCATATATATCCCATATATGGTCCATATCTCTTTCATATATGACGCATATATGTTCCATATATATCCCATATACCGTCCATATATATCCCATATATTGTCCATATATATATCCCATACATTATCCATATACATCCAATATATGGTCCATACACATTCTATAATACGCCTATAAATAATTCATTAATAATTTATATATTAATGTTCGAACATCTGAACTGTCCGAACGTGTTCTAGACCATTATCCATTGTTGACAACAGCTGTCTTACCGTAATATTTTGTTTTCAAATTTTTCACTCAAGAAAACAGTAAACATAACGAATCAAAACAAATACATTTGATTATGTGCATATAAAGAGTAAAACTTTTCAAATAAATTGACAAACAATTTTCAGGATAAGTAGACTTTTATTATATGTTTAACAAGTACAGATTTAATTTCACATTATACTATTTATAAAGTTACACTAAAGAAAAATTGAAAATTATTTTTTATTGTAATTATTATTATTTTTCACATGCATCTCAAATTTCAAATTTATTATCTACTATTTAAGAATCATTCTTTGAATTCTCGCCAAAGAAAATAGTGAGAAATTCCCTCAATATATGCACATTATTTGTTGCAAGTTCTCGCAGCAGAATGGAGATCCGATTATGCATTCATCCAGTGCGATTCATTTACGAGTCTTGCCAGATATTAAAACGGCACTTTGGGGACCGTGTTGGGGTTTTTTCTTTTTTCGCCGGACTATTATGTCGCGCCATTAGGCTCTTTACACCTACGCGCTTAGAATTCAACGCGCTGCGCTAATTCGTCACGTTCTTGCTTATTGCAGTGCACTTTAATGCTCGTGTGTACTTGGAAATTGCCTTTGGTTGCAGAAAGTCTCGCGAGCGTTCAAATAACGAATTTCTCATCATCGTGCAAACAATTTCCATTCAAATTACGCGAAATAGCGAGTTTTCCTTTGAAACTGATTTTCATTACTGCGGTTCACTGTTGAAATTCAACAAATTGTGTTTTTCCCCTTTTTTCTTTTTTTCTTTCCTTTTTTATTGTATACATTGCCCGGGTTAACTGTATTGAGGGAATACGAGTTATCAATCAATGATGAATAACCAATCAGCAGTTATCTTTGAATTGTGATCATTGGCATATCGAGTCGAGGAGCATCGATCATTCTGAAGAATGATTGATTGTTAGCTCTTTTTAATATTTATGAATGTATTGCACGTGTTTTGAATTTGTAATAAGACGTATTACAGCCACTTAAGTGCAATGGCGATTCGATTTAAATCTTTTATAATTATATAGTTGAATTCGAGTTTGAAAATCGCTTATTGAATCCTAATGAAATGATTATCAATCTATAGCCTTACAGTGACTACAATATTGTCGTAATCCTTAGTAAAAATGGAACATATATGGTATATATATGTTTTAATAATTTCAAATAACAAAATAATAAAATCATATATGGACATATCGATGGCCCTCATGAATAAAGGGGTAACTATTTTTGTCGTAGCAAAAGGAGATAACTATTTTTGTTGCGACAAAAAAAGTTATACTAGCCATATATGGCAATATATATATAATAAAACATATACGAATTCAATTTAGTATTTTCATACAACTATCGTGCATCTCATTACCAAAATATTATTAAACCAAAAATAATAATAATAAAAAAAAATCCTTGCTCATAAAATCTGTCCGTATTGATCGGTCAATATCGTTTTTGTAACTCTGCGCAAAAACGCTGCGGCTTAACGACTCGGAGTTTTTGTCCCGTGGATCATAAGCCGAAGAATGTTTTACGCGCTCGGCTTTGCGTAAAAAAATTGAACGAACATTGCTCACGGATAATGAGACAGTCGGGGAAATAAAATAAAACGCGGCGGGTTTTGTGCCGGGTCCGGCGAGAGAATGGCGTGGAGTGCGCGTGCCGACCGGTTTGGCTTGTGCGCGGCTGCCCGGCCGCGCTAACGCTTGGTAGTCTTCAATTTATTTACGGCAGCCCGATGCGCAGTAACGTACCGATTTATTCACACTTTTGTCAACGCGAATAGACGTTATTGAATCGCGATTAAATCGTCCGCGATCGTTTATTGAACCACGCCAATTAATCATAAATTAAGGCCCGGGTGGAAAAATCTCAAGAGGGTATTGGCTGGGCCCTTACTAAGTTGCCCCAGTTATATTCCAGGCCCTGAGGAGGCACGCCCAACGTGTCCCACACATGGATATAATGCGTGGCCCTCTTGGGGGCTGACTGGGTGTGCCATTGGAGTAAAAGGGGATCTCTAGCGGGGACCACACGAGGGCCCGGTCAAAATGGCCATTATATGGCCTGGTCAAATATACCAAATGAGCGTCTTATCAATTTTTCATATGGCATGCCAAGCGTGGAATACCGGACGAAACCCATACCGGGGCCCGAGCGAGTAAACCTTGTCAGTACCCTTTATTATTACCCTGAGCTTGCCCTGTGAAAACCAGAGCGGGCCACGGATGGCAAGCCCTGTTATGCCCACCTGGGCCCCAGCGGTTGGAATGGTTCGCTCAGTGAAACTTTTATTTGCTAATCTTAGTAAAAATTGACCGGGCGCTAACCGGGCATGTAATAGTTAACCCTCCAGGGACCAGGAATGGTGACGTCATCTTTCCAAGCCCTTGGCTGGCGAACCATTATAAGCCCGGTTACTGCCCAGTCAATTTTTACTAGGGAATAAATGAATTGGGCGTTATGCGACTAACGTTACGTCAAGTGAATTTTAATACGTCCCTCCTTTTCTCGTTCTTATTTTTCCCTCCGATCGAAAACGACTGATAACTATTTTGGTAGGTGCAGGTATTTTGCGCGTCGAATTCGACGCGCGAAAGAGACCTTTTGTTCGCGGGCGAATTCGGGTCGTCGGTTGATCGTTGCACTTGACAAGGCAACGATCAATTTGATTATTATTTTCGGACGAGTATGAATATTTTACGAGCCGGGATGATTTATGAAATCTCCAACAGTGATTGGTGGCGAGCGAAGTGGTCGGCGCTTTAACATATTCAAAAAATTATTAACGTGTCGAAGACCGTTGAAAAGGAATTCAAAACATTTTGCCAGGGCGTCGAAGATGTAAATGTTATTCATTGTTTCGATTAGGATGGCGAATGGGGGGATGAGTAGTTATAAAATTACTGGTCGCATTTTACGTGAGAAGTGTTATATCGGCGAAGGATCGGCTGGATTGTTGTTATGAATTTTGAATCGAATTTTATTAACATTATACACTTTATTGCACGCGGCAAAAAGTGGTTACATATTCATCAGTCGCATGGAGGAAAAGTGCATTGAAATTTAAAAACCGGCGTATACCAAGTTTTAGTAAACTGAATTTTAATTTGGGCTAAACTCTTCGAGTTATTATATTTTTATATAATTTTATTCAAATACTTAAAAATAATTTATAAATGACTATAAATGAAGTTAAGAATTCAAATATAAATGTCCTATATTCTGCAAGTATAGTACCAGATTAGGTACAAATTTTTTCTCAAAATTGCTCCTTTTTCCTTCTTAGCGTCACACTAAATTGAAGCGCTCGGAATGGTTATAGTATATAGTATACGTGTTAATATCATATCGATTCGAGGGAACACGTTAGAAGGCTCGCGGAATATAGCAATTTAGTGATCGGTAACGGCCGGCTCGCGGTGCGGTAACGTCAATTACGCCGGTCGCTCGGGATACCGCGACCCACGATTCCGCGAGCGTTTCCTTTCGGCCGTGGCAAATCCTTTTCTTCGCCGCCGTGCGCCAATCGGAGCGGCGTCGGTACGCGCGCGCGACAACGGCGTAAATCTCTCTCCTGCCCGGTGGCATTGTGTTTGAGTCCACCTCGGGTTTGCGCGCCGAGTGCAAAGACAAGCCGGGGCCGCGTACGCGCGCGCCCCGGTGCGTTATTTATGCGCGCTTTGTGCATGCACGCTGAACGCGCCGCTTTCGCGAAATTTCATTCTAAAAAGTAACTCGTTTAAGTGTCAAACGGCGTTTTCCCCCTAAAGGAATGGCATCCGCGTTGCTATTTGCGCGAGGAAATCCGGCCTTCATCTGGCTTGCGATAAAGTTTTGACATTTTTCGCATTCGCCAAATAGTACCAGTCGCATTTTTCAGAGCTTCAAGTGTTGACGATTTTAAACGCTTTCGTATCACTTTTTGCTTTTGACTTTACGAAGGGTTTTCGTTTTGAAATTGAAATAATAGTATTGTAAAGTTCGTAAACAATCGGTTATATACACTGTAAAAAATGCTATGGTTGAATCAAGTAAAATCGAGTTGAATCAACCTCGTTTTCTGAGTCAAATACGATCAAAGCTTATTGATAATTTGACATAGCTAATTTTATTAATACAAATAAAATATCTTTTGAGTTTAATTAATTCTATGTATACTTGGTAAGGGAAAATATTTTATTTAATAATTTTAGAAAAAAATCTTTTCATAATCTCGCCTTGGCTAGGATTTGAACTCAGTAGGTAGATATTTTAACATGGAGTTAAAAGTTAAACCACTGCGCCAACGTGACTGTTTCGTAACGTGAGATATACACCGACTGTCATTTCACTAATTTCAATTATTCAATTGGAATATCCAGTCAATTCAACTATATAAATATGGGAGTTTATCTCGAATATGGTTATTTCCAGTAAATTTTTTTTCAGTGTAGTTAAATATTTCTTAATGAACGTGTTTATTATATATAAATTTGTATCTCATAGTTTTCGTAATGAGTAATGTTTATGTTTGGACACTTTTACAGTTAGTAAGAAAAAATTCATCCTACACAATGTGTCATAAACGTAATTGGCAGAAAATGTAGCGTTAGATCCGATCAGATTATAGATCGGAACAATGAAAGCTGTTACCACTTCTAATTCTAGATGCGATACTGGATCTCACATTTGAAATAAGACATATTCAAGATTTTATGGAAGTGTTCTTGACTCGAAGATCAGATGTTAAATTCAATGTTAGATTACACGCGAAACGGCTCTCCCGTTTAAAATCTAACACGAGATCTCACATCTTGTTATTGCAGATGTAAGATATTGGAATCTATTCCGATGTCTGGCTCTATCATAGTATAAGTTCACTTTTTACAATCATATTGGATTCTACGACTGAGCGCTTGTTACATGATGGTTCCAAAAGGAAACTTTTATATCATTTATCGATTGGTCGATAGAAATGAAAAAGAAATTCTTTAAATGAAGAAACTTTTAAAGGATTTGAAATATTTAAATTTTGACCGCAACTTAACGTGAACTTTCATTAAAATTTTTATTGAATTAAAAATGTTTTATTTATACTTGTAATATAATTTAGAATGTAAATTGTCTTTCCCTTGAACATTAATTTTTAGATACTCGAGTAAAAAGATTTTGATTTATTATAATCGTTTGATATGAAACATTGAACTGTTTTTGCGTCGCGTATCGCGTGATGCATATTATTATTTCAGCATTAGAGTCTGCGAAATATGACGCATAAGTTGCAACTGCCCACGTAATTCGTCGAGACTCGCGGAGACACACCCGACACGCGCCAATGCGTGTCTTGCTCTATTTCATCCTCGACTATCGCGACCACTTTCTCACCTACTTAGTCCGCGAGACGGAAATTTTGACCTCGAGTAAGGCGAACGTTCGCCGCGTGTCTTGGCAAATTTATTTGCCTTATCAATAAAAGTCTTGGGACTTTCGGTGTTATCGCCGCGCGGAATTCCTTCAAATTCATCGGTGAAACTTGGGCGAACTCCAAGTTTGTGCCCGTCAATCCATAATGATTCCGATTAATTGACCAGTTGGAAAAACTAGCCTTTCTGATTTATTGCATTTGTCGATTAATTAAATGTCATATAGATATGGTTTTCTAAATTATTACAGTAATTATATATGAAACGAAACTGTTCCATGTATGCATCATATATGATCCATATTTGTTTAATGTATGCCCCATATATGATCCATATCTGTTCCACGTATATCCCATATATGATCCATATCTGTTCCATACATGACCCATAGATGTTCCATACATGTTCCATATATGGTCCGTATATGGTCTATATATGTTCCATATCAGTTCCATATATGTCCCATTTACGATCCATATCAATTCCATATATGTCCCATGCATGGTCCATATCAGTTCCATATATGTCCCATGTCTGTTCTATGTAAGCTCCATATGTTCCATGCTTGTTTCATATATGCCCCATATCTGTTCTATATCTGTTTCGTATATGTTCCACATATACCGCATACATTTCGCATTTATGCGATATTAATTTCACCATATCTAAATACTAAAGGAGTTAAAAAAACGGTAATTGATAAAAGTAATTGATATTATATGTTGATAATAATGTTTATTTTTATTTTTTTTTGTTTATTTTTATTTAACGGCTATTATTGTTATTTTAATACAGTTTTCCATAATCATCGGATATCTTGAAAGCACGCTCTTTTCGTTAGAATGATAAATAAATTATACCTTCACGTGCATTAAAGAGAAAGACACCGATTCCTTAGGGCAAGCTGAGCTCGTACCATTTATTTGGACTTACGAAGATGTCCCATCAATCATGATTTTTATTTTATCGACGTTAGAAGTTGCCTTAAATTTATATCCATTTTCAATGCACTTTACATTTTATCGGCCAGAATGATCTATCAAATTAATCCGAGAATGCATTCAGAATTAAGGTAAAATAATTGTTAACAGCAAAATAATGGGGTATTTTTAAAAAAAATCAATCAATTTTCCACGGAAAGGGTGTAGTATAATGCAAATTTGAAGCAACAAAGTTTAAAATATTTTCCAGCAATGAATTTTATGAATAAATATGAATGGTTATAACTTTTTTAAAAGTATCCTAAATTTAAGATATAAAATAAATGTAAAAGTAAGGTATAATGTCAAAATTTAACTTTTAATTTACCGATATAGATACCAATTGTTTTTATATATATGCAATTAAACAACAATAATTTGGAGAAGAATAAGTACAATAAATACAAATAAAAGAACAGAAAAAGCAACAACGATTATTCCGACGACTTTTAAACTCCTCGTTTTCATTTAAACACGTGCCGCAATTTCATAATAAAGAGTGCAATCGGACGAACCGTTAGAAGAAACCTCGAAATTCGACGACTGCGCGATGCGGTTCCGCTCCAGCACTCGGGGATTTAATATCGCGGAGTTTTGTTGGCGGTTTAAAATTTAATTTGGCCATAACAAATAAGAAAAACGGCGCGGCCCGTATTATAATTCTCCGGTGATTTATGGTCCATCGGGACCGAGCGAAACAAAATATTTGCGGCTGAAGCTCTCGGGGCTGCGCGCTCGGTTCCGCTTCATAAATAATTTCGATCCGCGAGAGACTCGTCAGCCGCGGGGGCTCGAGCGCCGCCGGGCCGAGTTCTAATTACGGCAACTGCAGAGCGTGTCTGCGCCGCGGGCCAAACCCCTCCCGGGGCCCTTCTCGCAGTTCCCCCTCCTCCCCACTACCCCGGCGTTCCCTTCGACGCCAGGATAGCAACTTTTCGCGCCGGCGAACATCTCTCTCTCTCTCGCTCTCCGGGCTGCGGAGCCTCGCGCCAGCCGAGCCCCGTACGCACAAAAGACATTAACAACCCGCGAGGATTACGCGACGAGCGTTGCCGCGCACCGACGTAAAGTGCAATTTTATTTAAGCCAACTTTTCTCCTCAAATATTTGTCGAATCGATCGAGCTCCGCGCATCGATATTTCATTAACGCTGGGCCGCGTGCACATGAAATTAACCGGGGCCGATCTGGCACCGTGTAACGGAGCCCCGGCATTTCGACTCGGCCCGACCCTTTTATGCGCGCTTTGATGGGTCATCTGCGAAAAAAACGATTGCCTTTAATAACACTTTCAGTCATTTTTACCCGCGACAAATTCGGTAATGTTTTGTGTATTGACGTAAGGGAATTTTTGTTTGCATTCGATCACGGTGATTCTTGTTTGCCTATTGAGTCGCGCCGATTCTTCTTCGTCGATTGCACATGGAGTGGGGGGGGGGGGGTCAACATTATAAATTGGTTAGGAAAGTAGGGGGGTGTGGTTGTAAAAAATGATAACTTTTAGTTAGTGGTGACGAATGAAATGTTTTTAATATTGTCTAACTAAAAAAATATTGTTTGTAAATAATTGGAAGGCCGAATTAAAGGAACGAAAATAATAATATTGTTTGTTTACATCCAAATGACATAAGAATGGATGTAAATATGAAATAAAAACAATGTTTGTTTAAATTTTCTATTTTTTGAAATGTTTCATTTTTCAGTCCTATTAAAAATTACAGACAATGTTAGTAAATTGGTGATATACTTGCAAAATTGGAAAAATTACCATCTTAAATTGGCAAAACGTATCAATTTGGTAACAATTATTCTTTGAAAGGTTCTTTTTTTCAATGATTTTGCGAGCACTTTACAGATTTTTTTTTTCATAGAATATTTTTATTTGAATCCACTTTAATGTTACAATAAAATTTAATTCTCTTTGTTCATAAAAGTCTTTAATTCATGCGGAAAATTGCCCAGAGCTAAAAATCTAAAACAACTACGTTACATTTTAAAAATGCATTAATGTAAGGTTAGGTCATTAATTATTTTTCAGCGTATTAGCAGTAGGAGAATACTATGTTATTTTTACGGACAACTTTTCTGCTATTAAATAGGAATATAACATTCAATTATATTAGATGAAAAATATTTAAATTTATAACTGTAAAAACAAAGAAGATAACGAAAGTTATTTTTTCAAATTCAATGAAGTACATTCAATATACACATAGAGAAATGTTTTTATTGAAAACTAACGCTAGTCCAGCTTAAATTTGACAAAATATCTAGGTATTACATTTTTGCACGAAGCTGAGGATCAAATTTGAATCATGTACCGAGAGTGAATTAAAAAAACATGAGCATGCAAATAGCTAATCTGCATTCATTAATTTATTTTACGCTGCTTTGTAACGGTCGAGTTTACCTCGTGTCAAAGCAGATCGAGTTATAAAAATCAGTGCGATAAAAACACGCGCTGGGTGAAAAAAAATTAGTAACTTTATCTAGATCTATACAGTTAATTTTCATGATAAGAAAAAAAATATTACCAAGGTCAATATGGATAAATTTACCTAAGATACTAAATTATTTAACCGAAGAAAAAGAAAATCCATGCTCACTTTTGAGATTCACTTTTGCCCACCGAAGAAACTTCCTTTGAAACGACTAAAGCGAGAGTTGATAAAGCGGACCGAAAAATGCGCGCGGTGGTTTTCAAAAAAATCGCGAGATTTATTCGCGTTGCGTGCGCGACGCCAACTTCCTGGCCTTCTTCGATTTATGTCGCGGCTCGTTAAGGGTGCTTATCTCAATTAATTATTACTCCGATACACGGCTACAAGCGGCAAAACTTCGCGGCATTCATAAATCCCGCAAGGCCCCCACCGATACGTGGCGCATATAATCGTGACTTTTTCACGCACTGACGGATCCTCGAAGCGTTTGGAAAAACGAGCCAGTTCTTCAAAGACGTTATTTATGGGCAGAGGTGCGTTGTCGCGTTACCTTTTTTTGCAGCCAGCAGTCTATTTGATGGGAGATAAAATGCGACATAAAACACGATTGCACGCAAGGAAAGTCTTACTAGGGAATATTTGTACTTGGTCTTGTTTAATTATGAGCGTATACACTCAGAAAAAAGTTGGGATAAAAATTATTATACTAAATGTAAAAATGGGGACAAATTACAATTCTTGTGATATTTAAAATACATTTTAAAAGAGATTATCAGTATTGTACAAGTTACTATGATACAGTATAATAAAAATTATTGTTTATGTCATATCCTCTTTTAAACTGTATATTAACTAAGACAAGAAGAAGTCATTTGTCCCTCATTTTACATTTAGTATAATAATATTTATCCCAATTTTTTTCTCAGTGTATATATTCTGTTTATATATATTATATCTCAGTATATACTCTGAGAGAAATTGATATGACAATTTTACTGTTTTAAAATGGAATTGAGTTGTATATCAGCTAAACCTTATAAATTACTATTGGAAAACAGTAAAATTTTGTACTATTTTTGAAAAACAAAAATGTTACTATAAATTGACCCATCTCAATTTGAACCTTTTGCATTGTTGCTTTACTTAATAAACAATGCAATGTATCTGATTTGTTTCGGACTGTTATCTACGATGGAAACAGCTGTTTTACTATAACCTTTTCTATTCAACTAGTAGAATCAGCCGTAAGTGCGCATGCGTCAACATTTTTATTCACAAAAACAGTAAAAATAATGCTCCAAAACAGATATATATTTAATTATATGCATATGAATATTATAAATATTATGAGTATATTTTAGCTTTATACATATATGCAACTATATTATTGTTAAAAACACTAAATTGTTTCTTTTAAACAAAACATTTTTGTATTGTATTTCTCTCAGTGTACACACTGAGATATGATATGACCGGTATGTAGCAATTTAAATTGATAAATTAGTTATAGTAATCGGTAAAATTTTTTATTATTTTGAAAGAAATCAAAATGTTACCACCTGTTTACCCATCACAGTTTACACCTTTCGCATTCTTGCTTTACTTGATAAATAATACAATCTTCTGGACCATTATCCACTGTAAAATTATATTTAAAAACTGAACATTGTTATTTTTAAATAATATATAAGATTTGAATGTTTTATTTTTTTCTAGCAACATTTATTTATCATTTTTAAAAAAATATAACTAATGTTCAAAGCATAAAAAATCTCAAGTTTAACTTTTAATTTAATTTTTAAATTTTAAATATCCATGTAAATTGTATTTTAAATATTCATAGTGACGTCGATTTTAAGAATTGAAATTTGACTACGTGAAAAATATATTTCATTTCGAATAGTTACTGGGTCTTTCATAAATTCGGTCGAGGATACTAATTACGTTGTGGCGCGGGATGAGCAGCTGATAATAGACCCTAAGTGACTTGGTTCTCGTATTTCATGATTACTTAAGCCACGCGATAGTAGTTAAATGCGCAACTAATGAGACAGAACAGTGGAATATTGAAAGCTTTAAATTGATATGTATTTAATGCTCGGAGATTTTGCGCGAAACTCTTTTGTGACGTAACGGTGAAGCTTTAATTACTGCTTGCAACTTTGTAATACTTTTTACGTAAGCAGAGTTTTATCGAATAAAATTTTTCTTTTCAAATGGATACAGAGCAAGAAGTTCTTTTTTTTTAATGAAAAATGAATCATATTTATTTAAATAAGTCGTGTGCCGAGAAATATGTTTACATTGATGTATAAGTAAAATACGTTTTTAGAGCATTGCTTTTGATGTACGGTTAATAATTTTAATTAATTTCTATATGACGTGAAAGCATCATATACTCGGATCAAATTACAGTTTTAGATACGTGTGTGATACTGATAAATTGAAATATCAACAAATGAAATAAATGCTTTTAAATATATACATATGACGTAAATATGGAAATGAAATAAATGATTTTATTTATTTTTTCGGTTATTAAATTGCAAGTTCTAATTCAAAAATAGAATATACTGTACTATACTTTTTTGAAAGTTAAATAATTATTAGGGAAATTACTGTGATTAATTTTCGCGATAACTAAAGGGTAAATGTTTTATATATTTGAGTAGATTTATCTACAAAATTGAGTCGTGCATGGTTAAATTTTAAATGTAATTTTTATTATGAAATCACTTAGTGGCGTTTTCTTATCAAAATCATTGTTCTGTTATTAATTACACACCACTGATAGGAAGATTAAACTACTCTGTCGTGTGGATAAAACTGCTCAAAGGTGTAAAATATTAGTTTGGTATTTATAATAATTTAGTAACTTTAGCTAGAAAATATGGTCATAATGACTATAAAATATAGTTTTCACAAAAAATATCGTGGATTACAATTATTCATACCAATTTATTTGTTGTGACAGAATTTTACTTTATACATTATAATATATTTGGAATTAACAATACTTGATAAATGATAACTTTTTCTATAGAAGACCAAATCATTTTTATTACAACATAAAATCATTTAATGTTATTAATTTTTACATTTTTATTGCACAAATATGCCGAGCGTGGCTTTTACCATTGAAAATATTATAAACAATTCATCTAACTAATTTACTCAACAATAACAATTCCAATGATCTAGTCCAAAATCCCTAACTACACGGAGAGAAAAGATTAATAAAATTACTGACATTCTTAGTAAACTGGTTATATATTGGCAAGACTTGGAAAATTACTATCTTGAGTTAGTAAAACATATCAATTTATTGAAAATGATTCTTAGAAAGCTGACACTTTTTACTAACTTAGGATAGTAATTTTTCAGTTCTTGCAAGTATATGACCAGTTTACTAAGAATGTCAGTAATTTTATTAATCTTTTCTCTCCGTGTACGATTACCCTGAAAAGTATCCAACTTAACCACTTATAGGAATTTTGCAAAGTCTACAAAAATGTTCAAAATACGTTTGAAAACAAGGGTACGTTAAATCAGCCAAGTTTTAATAAAAATATTTACAATAAAATCGTCCTCTAAAAGTATCCTATTTTTACCAACCGTTTGGGGCAAGTGGGCTCCAGGTTGACGGCCGTACGGGTGTCCACGGTACGTGATTTTCGAATGAATTTTCGCGGAGAAACCAAACAAAACAATCAGAGGTCGAAACACGGGGCACTAGCCACGGCACACTCGACAAACGACCACCTTGTATCGGCCGACCGTAGTACGAGATGGCGACGATTGGTCGCGATCCACGTGGTGTGAGTTGCACGTGCGGATGTGGCTCGCGCGACTCGTACACTCCAACCACCTCGCTGCAACTGATCCAAGCGTATCCGCATGCTGCTCGCGCGGCGTCCTGCCTTCTCGCTCCCACTTCCGCGACTCCTTTGCGCCCAACTCCGGCGGCCACTGCGTCGCGTTTCTACTTCGGCATTTTTCAAACTTCGACCTCGTCATTGATAAGGCGCGCCCGACCGCCAGACGCGAGAAAGTCCGCTCGCAAAAGCTTTTGTTCCCTATTCCCCAAATTTGGCTCCCTCGGGTTGAAAGTGAGGCGCGATTTTGAAGATAGGTACCGAGGATGATATTGTTAGTACGGTGAATTTAACTTGTGATTAATTAAGCGATATAATGGTGCGGTTAATTCAAGGAAATTAGTTGCTACAATGATTTTTGTAGAATTATTCAAAATGAGATGAATGGTTCTTTTAAAATTTTAATTGAGTTTAATAGATAAATGAATTTAATGAAATTTTAATTAGTTAAATTTTGAATAATTTAAATGAAAATTGGTTTATGCTTATAAAATGGTGTTAACTTATGTTTATGTTTATAAAATAGTGTCAACTTATAAGAGACTGTTTATAATATATTATAATATGTATTGTTCCTTTAAGAACGTTTGAATTTATTATTTGGAAATGTATAAATGAGATTTGGAAATAGAGGACAGCGAATTCTAATGATAGATCAAGGTGATACTTTTTCACGAGAACAACCGTATAACCTCGGGCAATGCTGAGGGCTCTAATTTGCCACAGGGAAACTAGCACTTCTTGAGTTTATTGCGTAAAATGCAACGAAAGCACTCCAAAATACAATTTTACTTGTATGAAGTTGATGCTGTCCTATACTCAGGGAAAACAAAATGTATTTTAAAGAAAAAGTTCACCATTTTGGTACTATCTAATATGATGATCATTAAAATGTTAAAATAGATTTATGAAACGACATCACAAAGACGAAGTGATACTTTACTGCATTTTATAAAATGGTTTACTAAAATTTGATAGTTTAAAATGAACGATCTCATATTCATAAAGCAGTTTCTCAAAATACCATAACATAAAAAGTTTGACACAAATTAGAATTCAGTTTATTAAAACTTTGTTTGAACCGATTTGAGGATTGTAATATACTTTTTATTTCGTGTAATATTAGAAGACATTTCCCTCCCTTTGCATGAATTTAATGCAGTTTTTCGAACCTAACAAAATATCTTTGCATTGTTTATCAATATTAAAATGTCAATAGTATAATATTGCACAACAGTTTTGCAAAATTTGCAAATCAGTGTAATTTTTTTCAATTGATCACTTACATTTCATTTCTTATAGAAAGCCAGATATGTTCGCGCATGTTCAGAGTACTGTAGAAAAACATTTTTATGTCTGCTGGATAAGTGTGTAAAACTGCAGAAAAGTATACAGTTTAAATTTTTTCCTGGAAGATAAAATGAAACATTGCTCGAGGCGAAGTTTACCACGATTTGCTCGAGGAAAAACTCCACTTCCTTATAGTGGTGTGGAATAATTTTTTTTCCAAAAACTAATATTACAATGTTACTTAGAGCTCAATGTAATCTTTGTAATTTCTCAGGAAAATGTGAGTATTCAAAAAAGACGCCGGAGAGTTGGAAGGCGTTACATTTCTTTTTCGTGACGTCCATCTTATACTTTTTTTTTCAAAGGGGTTTAAAGCATTAGTTTTTGTTTTTCGGTTAAAAAGTTAAATCTGTTTCCAGGATTTTAATACAAATTTAACACCAAAGAAATTAATTCGAAAGCTTACATATTACCTAAAACGGTTCATTATCAATAATGACTGTAGATTTTGCATATGTATAATTAGAAAAGATTTATCATATGCTAGAGTGAAATTATGTGGATAGATAATGTATCATGATTAGTTAATCAAGATAATGATGATATTAATTGAGTTAATATACAGGTGTAATTACGACGTAATTAATATTCAACTCTCAACTCTATTGAAATCTTACACGAGATCATTTTTTTAACCCAAAATCCCTGCACACTTACGCATAACTTGAGAAACTTGATACCAACTTCCTTATAACAGAATTCAAACGGTAAAATTGGATATAAGGATTTAAGTGCAAACATACTAAATACGTGTCAACTTTTTTTTTTTGAAATGCAAATAATTATTGAATCAAACATTATTACTTTGGCAAATAAAATTTAACGATTGAAGTAATTAATTAAAATTTTCTTCATAAAATAAATTCAAATGAATAAATACCACTGTAATTGATGCCATAAATTTTTTTTGTATATTTATTTAATTTTTTTCACCTCGATATTTATTGAACGTTGATTGTATTTGTAAGCTTAATTGAGCGAGCAATAGAAGTTAAGTATTTGTTTTAAAAAAAATTTAATTTATTTTCATAATTACAGTGTCATTGAGCAGAGTAATGGAAACGTCTGTTTGTAGCAAGTCAATGAAACAAATGATTAAATTATACATCAAATGTAAACTTCGTTGTTTGGAAAATTAGTATTTTCCATTAAAATACGCTTTTCCATTAACAAATGGTAACTTATTATAACGAGATATTTTGTAATCGATTCAAAAAGTCATTGAACTTTGCGTAGGTATAAAAAAATTCAATAGAAATTCGTTAAAAACCAATATTTGATATAATTGATTTCAATTTACAATAAAAATAAACTTTTCCAAAAAGCGCGCAATCCTCGCGAAGCAAAAGAATAATCGTTTATTTTTTAATACGTTTCTCCGCTTTGTTTTCAACACTCTTAAAAATGATCTGCTTAAAATAAAATTAAATTCCTCTAATGATATTTCATTTTAAAATAAAAAAAGTAAGCTGATTATTAAAGTATTCCTTTTATATTAATTAAATACATAATTTTAAGAT
>JABFPN010002865.1:0-20320 GCA_022817305.1 Leptoteleia sp. ZL-2020 | reverse complement strand
CATATGCGTAATGTGTGTGATTTTTTTAACAGGGAATAAGGGAGGATCCTCCGAAGGAACTTTTCACAGGGTATATAGCAACTCATTTAAGTTTTTACATGAATATTTTTTAACGATGCGATGAAAAGTAATGTGAGAACTCATATGAGAAATCATGTGTGATTTCTAATGCGAAATTGGCACGAGAAATCATATGAGTTCTCATAAGAGGGGTCCAGTGGCGCAGCCCCTGGTGGGTGGGCAGGAGGCTAAGTCCGTGCTGCGGGGCTTCGGGGGGCAAAGCCCCACGAAAATACAAAAGATAATTTTTAAAGAATTAAAAATTATTTTTAATATTATTATAAAATTAATCACCAAAAAAATTATTTTTATTTGTGTATTTCTTGTATATTTTTCTTGTTTATTTGTATATTTCTAGTAATAATTACATGTTTTTTATTTCTTTACTATAACTGTCTAAACGTTATATTCTATAGTCAGACAACATCTTGAATCCCAATCAGCAAGCACTGGGCAATGCCTTTTTACGTTCTGTACTATAAAATATATAAATTTATTAAACCTTTTTTACATAGGGTATTAGTATTTTATTGTTATTATTATTCTTAACAACAAATAATATAGGATTCTTTTGAACTAATAATTGTTTTATTTTTCTGAAGATAATTTATTAATTTATATAAAATTAGTGTTTATATATGTATGTATGTATGTGAGCCTGTATGGTGTATGAATGTATGCATATATGATGGCATATGAAGACGGTGATCTTGGCCATCGAGCTTGATTTATTTTTGGATTAATTGTGTTTTGGATACAAGTTACGGAAGTTATGGAATTTTATTTACGGTTATTAAAAATTTAATATTTCAAGTGTGGCCAAAATATGAAAATTTTAAAATAAAATTATTGTTTTATTTAATTATGAAAATGTAATGAATTTTTAAAAAGTTAGTGTATTATGTGATTAATTGTATTATATTTTTTTGTAATTAAACACCGTTGGATAAGTGCCTTGAACTTGAAACGAAAACAATAACATGTTATATGAAGAAGGATTTATTTCTAACTCATTACTCTCAGGTCCTAAATTTTTAGACAAGTGTCAAATGCAAGATGGAATGCAAGATTGAATGTTAAGTGTGTGCAATCTGGTTTATTGCCTCTACACTTAAATAATAATTATAAACAATCAAATCAAAATAAAATAAAAATTCAATAATCACGTATATAAGATGTAAATATTAGATAGCGTTTCGTTTCTTGGTTACACTGAAACTTATTAGTAAGGCTATTGTAACCAATGCCTTATACGCTATGATTTTATTTCAAGCAATAAACCAGATTGCACACACTTAACATTCAATCTTGCATTCCATCTTGCATTTGACACTTGTCTAAAAATTTCGGACCTGAGAGTAATGAGTTAGAAATACAAATATTAAGTGTCATATAAAATTAGTTAAGAAGGATTTATGTGTATTTCTAATTTTCGGCGATTAGTGATATTGATAATGTTATGATATTAATTTCTGATTTCGGTAAATGATGATTTCATATACCTTGATCAGGATAAATGCTACACGGACAAAATGGCATATGATTAATAACTAAATAAATATATGTGGTTATTTCTATTTAAAATAGAAACAAAATATATCTATTTCAAAAATATTTATATAGGAATGACATATAAATTATTTGTGTTTAACATTTTGGAATAATACGTAAATGTGAATTAGAAAAAAAATTATATGAAAACAAAATATATATGCATGTATCTGATTTGAAAATAATTTTTAGCTAAACCACCTAAATTTTTATTACTCGCAAGTGTAAGTGGTTCGTTTATGTTGTCACTTTTAATCTAATAAATGTTGTCAATTAAAAACAAATAAAATACATAGACCTTTCTAATAAACGACATATGAAAAAATTTTTATTGATTAGTTTCTTTCAATTTTTTAATTATTTTCCACATTAAAAATCCAATATATTTTGGTGTTTCTGTTCACATAGTGAATAAGGTTAGTACCGTAGCTGTTAAATCGCTTATAATATATTTTTATGGAGTCTTACTACTCCATCTAACATTTTTAGTAATACACCTAAAGGGTTTAATTGTGTCAGTAAGATAGAACTAAACAAAATTTGTTTAGCTGTTATATATAAAATTTCAAATAGTTATATTAAGAGTTAGAATTTCTAGGTATCCTCCATAAATTTCTGCTACTTCTCACCAAACATTTTATTCCGTATATGATTTTACGTTTAGAGGTTCTATTTCAACAATTTATTTAGTTACTTTATAGATGAAGAATATAACAAACAAAACGAAATGTTATTTCTTTTAAATTTTTATTGTTATGCGTATTTGAAATTTGTTTTTATTTTAGATTCATAATAAAGTTAATTATCAAATGTATCTGTAAAGCAAGTTATACATTTATAAATTTTGAGCTTGGCATTTATTGTATTTGGATTTGATTCATTATATTTCTTTTCGCTGTTTGTAAGCTCTGTAGTATAACTGTTTGTAAACTAAATGATACGAAAAGACCATAGCGATTCTGATTGTTTACTCTAAATTTTATAATTGTTTTTCATATTGATACTACCAATTTAATTTACTGCGATTGAAAATTGTTTTTATTATATTTTCATTAATTCAGATAAAATTAATAGAAAATGAGCATATCGTTCCTGTAATCCTTTACCGAGTGCTCTCGCTCCCCTTACGAGATTGAATCCGAGCAAAATCAACCTGAATACAATTCAGGATACAACCTTGTGCCTAGAACCTAAATACATTTCAGGATCCTAACTTGTTCATTTGAAATCTGGGACTTCCTTATTCCCATTATTCCTTCGAGGCATGTTCTCGAGAATACTTCAATATTCTTATTATATAATTTGGGGAGAATTACTTTGTTTACTTCTCTAATAACTCATTTATTGTTATTCGTGTGGATGGATGAGAGAAACGTGATCGCGTTATTTCGATCGGTTATTTCATTTTTAAACAGCTAATTAGTTTTGTTCATTACTTATTATCTTTATTTCGATTATGCCTCTTCAATGTACCTTTATGTATATATTTTGAATAAAAAACAAGAGTGCATTGAACTGATTAATAGAGTTGCTTTATTATTGTCGAATTATCTCACGGTCAACGTTTACATTGAGACATTTAAAGTTATACCTGTAATTCAAATAAATCGCTACTCGAATATACAAACGTGTCAGCTATTTTCTTTTACCGTTACTATCTTATTCTCCGTCCTTTGTTATTGTTTTAGAAAAATATACAGTCACAACATTATATTCTTTGAATTTCAAAGAAACTTCGAGTTTTCAAAAAATACAAAAACAAATAGAATTTCGAATGTGAACTATAAGTTTTTCTAAAACATTAACAAAGGAAAGAGAATAAGACAACAACGGTGAAAGAAAAGAAAGCTGACACGTTTGTATATTCGAGTAGCGATTTATTTGAATTACAGGTATAAATTTGAATGTCCCGATGTAAACATTGACCGCGAGATAATTCCACAATAATAAAGCAACTCAATTAATCATTTTAATGCACTATTTTTCTTAATTCAAAATATATACATAAAGGTACATTAAGAGACATGATCGAAATAAAGATAATAAGTAGTAAACAAAAACCAATTAGCAATTTAAAAATAAAATAACCGACGAAATTTTGTTATTTGCACACTTCTGGAACCTTGCAATCGCCAGGTAGGAGCATCCGAAGGTGCCATCTGCGTAATAGTAGTATCATAACGCCTTATATATGGGGCAATGGATCAGGGGGTGGTTTTTATTTCCGGATAACTTTTTCGACGGGGTGTTGTTGGGGAGGCTTAAAAGTATCCTTGAATGCTATTTGCACACTTCTGGAACCTTGCAATCACCAGGTAGGATATATCAGAGTCTTAGTGATATATTATTTATTAGTGTTACGGGTGTATTTTGCATCAATATTTATTCGATTTTTTTGGTACAGAAATGGTTTTTATATGTCTGGATGTTATTTTGAGGTCAGAGACTGTCCCAGCATGATGTTAAAAAAAATTTCGTGCCAAAAACGTTCTATTCTTCAGCCTCATGGGAAAAGGTATAACTTTTATATTATATATTGTTGAGTTTATCATCTTGTGGAATTCTCACAGGATTTAGAATCAGAAATATAAACAAACTTCAATTAATTTTAGATTAACTTTATTTTGCACTGAGGCAAGAAAAAAGGTTACACGTTGCGTGTCGATCACAAGATTGATTCTTTATATATAATGAATAGATCGTTGAATTGAGTTGAAGTGTTGCCAAATTAAGAAGGCACTGCTAAGCTAAAAGAAAAACAAATACGCGGGAAGGTTTGAATTGATAATGTTAAATCTCAACATATATTCTTTTTCCAAATAAAAATGAGAGTTCCCACAATACATTTTTTTAGTGAGTATAAAAATAAATTAGAAAAGAATTTATATATATGTATATATTATTTTATTAATAATGGTTCTACATTGGTTCAGTACTGGCGACCGATGGTTGGCCACCAGTACTGGCTCAAAGTAAATTGGCGTTTCATACCAGTATTGCGCCAATGTTGCAAGCCAACGGTCGGTTACTGTCCGCCAGTACTGGTGCAATACTGCGCCATTTAAAAATTTTCACCTGGGTAGATTGGTTGAGATTATAATAATCTTGACATAGTCTTGCGACAGAAATTGTTATTATAAAGTTTTGAAAATTATTTGTTAGAAAGTAACATTTTTTACTTTCCAATTTATTGGAAAGCAATAAAAAATTTAAATATATAAAACTATTATGCCAGACATCTACTCATAAGTAGATTGGTTAAGAATTTCATTTTCTTTACCTAGTCTGGCAAACGAAAATGTTTCGAGTATACACTGATAATCATTTACTCAAAATGAACATTTTGTAAATTGAATATTTCATTGTCTGAAATAATCAATTCAATTTTATACATATTATACAAATATGTATAAAATGCGCCAATAAATTCCTGCAGAATATACAGGAATAGACCTAGTGATCGATTCGGTGCACTCTAGTGTAATCTGTTCCACGTGAAAACATTCCCAGCAGGATGTTTTTCTATGTCTAGTATTATACATAAGGAAGAGGAAGAGCATAAATTATTGAAAAATATACATGAAATATTTTTATTATTGTGAATTGTAATTGACTTTTCAAGTCATTTTTATAATTCCCGAATATGAATTTTTATTTCGTGATTTTATGCTTTCTCCAACAAAAATTGGCGGAAATTATTAATTTATACAAGTATCTAAGTTTAAAATTTCCGCTGATTTATTTATTAAAAATTCTACACTTGCGCCATCTAACATTCTTTAATATTGATATTATCGATGTTATATAGACATTATCAATATTAAAGAATGTTTTCTACATTACCGACCTCGATTGACTTGGAGATCGCTTACGGCATCGTGTTAATTTATTAATAATTTCATAATACATTATAACTCACTGTAATCTTTCTAATTTTTTGTCGTTGTTTCTAATTATAATTAAAATAAAAACGTAAATAGAAACGTACACGACAACCTACCGAAATCGTTAAGGCACGAAAACATAGAAATTGGGACACTGCGCCAGTCAATGTGCTACGTTCAAAGTGTCCATTTGAAAATTGATACAATATAAATAAGACCGATGGCAGCACCTTACGGGTAAATGTCATGCACTGAAGTACGATTGTTCTAGGAGCCGCATTCACAACATCGACACACGCACACGACGCGCGCACACCATTATTTGTAGGTTGGCAATGCTATATCATACATACATATATACACACATATACATGCATACATACAAACAAAACAGTGATGTCACGCTAAAAAATCATGGTGTGCGCGTGTCGCGTGCGTGTGTCGATGTGTGAATACGGCTCTCAGTAGGACAATGTACTCGTGCGATATCTTTAGGTGCAACAAAGTAATTACGTGAGACATTTGTATTTACGACTTTTGTAGGTAGGACAATGTTATATGTACAACTGGACCTCTGCCGGCTATGTTCCACAGATTTGTTTCATAACTAAATAAGCAGTGTACTTTAAATACTGAGGCTCGAAAAACTTGGCGGGCCGTTTTTGAGATCATATCTACCCATTAATAATAATTGTTTGTGTGTTTTAAATCTAATTTGTCAAATAATAATGAAATTGAATTTATATGAATAGAATGATTTTTGAGGTTTTTAATATTATTTTTAGGAACGTTTTTTACTAAAATTTCACTGAGAGAAATATTATGGACAAATTGCTTTTTTCTGTATAAAGTAATTACAATAAAATACAGGAACGGAATCATATCGAGCAATAAATGGTATTACTACTAAAACTATAGGAAAAATTTATTCTTTTAATTATTCATTTAATTCATACTTGTAAATATTGTAACTATGGTAATTTTTGAGCAAATCAAATTAAAATATTCATTCTCAAACTGTAGGACTTTTACTCAATTATCATTTTAAACAATTTCTTTTAACTATAGGAAAATTTGAACAAGTTTTTTCAAAGAGAAATTTCGGCCTTTATTCGCGCTTAAATTCTAATATATTATTTTCACATATTATTTCCTCTATTTACTTTCGTATTATTTGATTTAATTTCAGTTAAATACCGAGAACGGAGATATTTTCTTTTCTACGAATTCGAACTTATTTTCGAGGAATCGTACGTATTATTATTTTCGAAATTATATTATTTCCTGATTTTGCTCGAATTATAAGCTTCGTACATATTATTATCGCGTGCCGTATTTACTTGTTTCACTCTGTAATTTCACTTGCTTTATTTTCTTATTTTAATCGCAATTTCGATCAAGTGTTATCAGTGCTAATTTTGTATTCAATATTTTGTACGCGCTTTATTTTGGTTTCTGGGAAATGACCCCGAATTAAATGCCAATTTTCATTCGCACTTGTTCGAAATTAATGAGTATTGTTTAAGCTCTCGCGAGAGTTAGTAATATTCCTTTTCTCAACCGCACGCACTTTCTTGAGGGACAATCGCTGTGTTCCCTCCACGCAAATTATTACGTTTCAAATCAGTTTTTCTTTTAAAGCGTCGGAACGGTGGATTACGCGTTTTTCTTGTGTTCGACCTTTTCGACGTTTTTGCATCGCTCTTACGGTTGTCAGGCCAACCTGACAACACTGCGTCTTTGTTTGCAGCGCTTATCTTAGTACAACGTTCCAGGGTGACCTGGTCAACGTTCAGCGTTTTTCCACATTTACCTTTTCTTTTTTTCAATAGTTATCTTGTTAATTTTGTTACATCGAGAGTTTTTATTTTTACCTCACAAACCGAACGCCGCTGTTGGTCGCGCCAACATGTTTACTAATTTCTTTTCGAATATTTTAATAATCAGCTGCATTCTTCTCCTTGATATTTGTTTTATTGTTTCGCCTACCATGGTTTCTAATTATGATATTAACTTATTTTTGATTCATCACATTAAAATGATTAATGTATTAACAATAGACGCATGCTGTACATAATATATTCCTACCTACATGTATATTAAATAACTTAACTATCGCAGATGAACATCGACGGACGCAATTTACATATGTTACCGTATTCAAAGTGCTTATATATAGTGAATGTGATAATATTTTCGCGCTTATGAGTATTGCGTAGTAAAATGTAGCCATCTACTGTCAAAATTGTCATATATAGCGGGAATTTTGAATGATTTGAATTTCAACGTGCAAACAGCACAAGTAAAATTATAAAAAAATAAACAATAATAAATTATGTATTGCGTAATTTTTTTTCAAAAATACTTATCCTACAATAAAAAAAATATGGAAATAAAATAATATAAATAACGTAAATAGAGGTAAGTTTGCCATAGGTAAAAAACTATATAGCAAGTTTTATGAATTAATGGACAAAATTTTTGGCCTGAAAAAAAGGGAGAGGGCAAGTTTGAAATCTGTTTTCCAAACCCGGAAAGCTCAAATGCATTCGTAGATGCTTTTGCTGCAGACCCATCTCTTTTTGAGGGAGAAGGATGGGCAGCCTTCATCCCTACCTATAAGGTGAGGAAGGTAATGATAATTAAAGGAATTAACGAATTAGATATCTCGGCAACTGAAGTCCTAGAAAATATAAAACCCCACCCTGGCAATAACCTCAATTTCGTTAAGTCTAGCTATTTAGAGAGGTTAAAAAGGATGAGTAGAGATGAGAATGATAGACCGCTTCTGACGGATTCTAACCTCTTTAAAGCTACCTTTAATACGTACGAAGTACCTGACAAAATGCTACTGTGTTAAGCCGAAATATATCTAACGCCTTTTATTGCAAAAGTGAAGAGGTGCGATAAATGTTTCAAATTCGGCAAAATGCTGCAAGGACAAAAATATGTTCTGCAACGGATGTGGAAACAAGGGACATATTGAACAGGAATGCGAAAGAGAGCAACGTATAGAAAATTTTAACTGTATTAACTGCTGCCGCAATAAAAAGAAAAGAGGATTTCATGAGGCCAAATCAATGAAATGTCGAATCTTTCAAATGCAGAAAAAAATTAAAAAAACAATGGCCTACCATAATGTAAACTATTTTGATGCTATTAAAACATTAGAGGGAACGGGGGGTATTGTGCCACCTAGACCCTCGACTTATTCCAGGGCAGTCAGGGTAAATCTACAAACCTTAATTGAGACTGAAGATGCAAAAAGAAAATTTAAAAACGCAAAAAAAAGAAAAGTTATAGATAAGAAAGGAAAATAATGATACAAAGCTAATAATGAATACAATAGAATATGACGATGAAGGAATGAATAATCAGGTAATAGAACATAATTTTGAAACAAATGATAAATATAATGGTACAGACAATGTAGAGATCCTTGATCATAATGAGTTATTTAATAACTTAATTAATGAATTTGCAAATTATTTTAAAATAGAAAACTCCACAGAAGACTTAACAAAAATAATAATGTCACTATGCTGAAATAAACTAGCCAGTACTCAAGATTCTAATAGTAATTTTAATAATAACGATATTGTTCGATATTCAAGTAGCGACAATGGATGTAAAATTACGAACAATATTTATTGGTTTGCCAGTTACGTCTGCCTGGTCAAAGTCCAACAAGGATGTTTAAAAATAAGAAAAAGAAATGATTAAATTGCAGTGTAATAACAAATAAGATAGTATATGAGGGAACACGAAGCCCGTGTAGCCTCAGCGTTGGGTGCTAATGCCCGGTTAGAAGTGGACTAGCTGTGCCACTTAGGAATGGATGATAGACTGCTCTGGAGAACAGAGTCTCGGGGTAGCCGATAGAGTTGTCGAAGCAAGGCGCTTACTGGCCTGCAAGAGTATGAAAGACAGTATGGTCTTTCAGAGAGACGTCCGGCAGTATTTTGCCTTAGGCTAAGGATAGGTATCCCGGAGTATCTCGGGAGATGTGAGCGGTACGAGGTATTCGTGCCATCTGAATCTGCTGGCTCGGAGCACGCGCTTATAAAGGCGCCTCCCCACTCTTACCACGTGGACGTCGGGGTGGACGCCACGCTGGACAAGCGGCGATGTGTGGACGTCACTTTTGTCTGATTTTGGTGGAGGTGTGTGGACGTCACGATTGCTTCAATAATTAATGTTAAAATTAGTACGATGACGTAAATCTGTCATATTTTAAGAGAAAACCAAATGTTATTTTACTTTGAATGAAAGGGAGAATGTCATACTGAAAGTTTGAAATATGTGGACATTCCGATCGCCAACAGATATCCATAATAAAAATAGCGAATTTAACAATATGAAATATACTGACGATATGCAGTAATAAAATTTTTCTATTGGTTTAAACATTTTCAAATATTAATTTCAGTTTTCCACAAACAAATATCCCTTTATCTAATATCATGACCTCTTTTCGAAATAACATAAATACAGATAATCATTTTAAAATTTGCCATTGGAACTGCCGTTCTATAATAAACAAAATCAATCAACTACCACATTTATTGATGGAAAACAATATTGACATATTATGCCTGAATGAGACTTTTTTAAAACAAGATCAAAGCCTCTCAATACCTGGATTTCATATCATATCTAGAACAAGAAGTGATAGAAGAGGTAGAGGTAATGCTATCATCTTCAAAAACCATATACAGTACACCAACATTGAAAATGAACATGCTGATCTGATAGATTTGTGTCTTATCAATAAGGTCGAGGTCATGTTTTATGAATTCAAGATCAAAGAACCCCCATGTAAAAAAATTAAAATCCTATTAATATACAACCCACCAAAACAGGTTAATTGTAAGTACAACTACGATTTTTGGGATCGTTTCTTCCACTAATAGACGAGAACAAAAATTTTATCGTTTGCGGAGACTGGAATGCTAAGGCAGAGACATGGCAAACAAATGCAAAATACGACAGAGAGGGTAATAAAATTGAAAGGAATCTGACAAATTCTAGATTAATCTGTCTTAATGATAACTCCAAATTTACATGGATGTCGGCCGACGGATTTTCTAGAAGCGCAATCGACATCTCAATAGCTTCACCAGACATAGCTTTGGACACCCACTGGAAAACATTGAGCCATAACTATGATAGCGACCATTTTCCTATTGTAATAGAGATAAACGAAATGCAAGATAACCAAACCAAAATAAAAAGTAAATATAATATAAATAAGAACAACTGGACATTATTCACAGATAAATGCAACGACATTGCAAATGAATCTATTGGGGAAAACTACGAAGATATAGAAAGAACCTACAATAATATACTAGAAAATATCAACGAAGCATTAATTGGATCGGGAACAAGAAAAGTTAATAAAAAAACATTAAAAAAACCGATTAACTATTGGCGGTACGATAATTGCCAGAAAATCATTGAAAACAAAATAGAAGTCTTCAAAAAATTCTGCGATATGCCAAAATAAAAATAATTTTGAAAGATATAAAATAGTACAAAAGGAAACAAAAACTAAACTTAGAGAAATAAGGAAAAACAAATATAGAGAATTCTGCGGTTCACTGAGTAAAAATACAAACGTACAGAGGTATGGACCTTTTTTAGAAATCTGAAAAATAAAACACAAAAACAAATAACGATTGATAAGTCATCGATAGAGAATGCAAAGACCACCTTCAATAGAATAACACAATCAAACAATAGCCATATACCTAATGATAGTCATCTGATCAGTAACCAAATAACAACAGAAGTGAATAACTTAGATATTTTACAAGATAACATAAAATGGGAAGAATACAATAGAGCAAAGAATCAACTAAAAAATAAAAAAACACCAGGCACAGATATGATCACATCAGAAATAATCAAACGTATTCCAGACAAACTACATAAGATAATGTTAAGATGCTTTCAGCTAATATACAATAGATGTAAAATCCCTTCCTCCTGGCGGGAATATAATGTAACCTTCATACCTAAACCAAATGGTAATGAGTTTAGACCAATAGCAATGAATAATAATTTTTTAAAAATATTCGAAAGAATCATAACCTCTAGAATTGATTGGTGGGTTGAACATAATCAGATATTGAACGGAAAACAATTTGGTTTCAGGAAAGGTCAGAGTTGTATTGACGCTGTCGGACACCTAGTATCAAAAATTTCAGAAGACCTCGCTAAAAACCTAACCACAGGAATTGCTTACCTTGATATCAAAGGAGCCTACGATAACGTAGACCCTTTGATTCTATGTAAATTGTTGAGAAGGAAAGGAGTCCCCTATAACCTTACTAAATGTATATATGAAATAATATACTTTAGAAGGGTAACAGGGTGGTACCGTAACGTGGAACTGGTAACAAGAATCACAGGTAAAGGTCTACCCCACGGATCCATTATGAGCCCCATTTTGTTTAATATATATGTACATGAGATATTTAACAATATAAATGAAGATGCAGATTTGATATGATATGCAGATGACATCGCGCTAATGACTAGCCATAAAGATATAGACATAGTAGTCAGAAATGTGAACATCAATCTGCAAGCAATAAACCAGTTTCTATCCAATCATTTAAACTTACAACTATCATGTCCAAAATCAAAGGTAACATTCTTCTACAGAAATAATATCAAATACCATTTAATCCAACAAAATAAAACAGTAAAAATTAATAATCAGAGACTAGAAATAGTCAACTCGTTTAAATACTTAGGTATATACATAGATAGGAAGCTAAAATGGGGACTACATATCAACGTGACAATACAAAAATGTAGACAACTATTAAATGTGTTGAAAGCAGCTGCAGGAATAAAATGGGGAGCCCATCCTGACATACTGATGATGATATATAAAGGATTAATAAGGTCCCAACTAGACTGGGGCGCAACTTTTATAGATTCTAGTTGCAAAACTCTATTGAAGAAATTAGATGTGATCCAATTTGCTGCGATCAGACTGATTTTAGGCGTCATGAATACTACCACCACTAATGTCCTGCTTGACTTAACTAGAGAACCTCCACTAGAGTTAAGAAGAGCATATCTGATTAACAAGTTCCTAATAAAGATATTAGTATACAATAAACACCCTATAAAATATATATTAGAAGTTAACTTAGATGATCAAGAAACACAAAAGATGGTAAAAATTTGAAAGATCGATACATAAAACTAAAAAATGAGGTGGAACCCATGTTAATCAAACAAGAAAGATACGGGATAAATAATTACAGTTATAAGGCCAGTATCCTAGATATCAAACAAAAAATAGATTTTGATTTTGGCATGAGAGCTAAAAGACTAATATTACTAGATAAAATTTTTTATAAGCACATCACCAAGAATTATAAAGAATATACAATATGTTATACAGATGGGTCAAAGGATGGTAAATCGGGAGATATACAGGGTATGCTGTTTGGATCCCAAAATACAATATAAAAGTAACGGCCAAAATAAATAAAGAATTTTCTATTTTTCATGCGGAGGCGTTGGCAATCCTTAATTCTCTACAAATGATTTTAAAAAACAAAGTGATAGTACACAGAGCATTGATAGCTACAGACTCACTTAGCGTGCTCAAAGCCATATATAAATCCTCGGAAACAGACAAAATTGACGACAGTATTTGTCTGATAAAACAAATGCTGTTAAATTTATGGAGGATTGAAACCGACGTTAAATTTATATGGATCCCTAGCCATAGAGGAATCAAAGGCAATGAGGAGGCGGACAAACTAGCAAAATTAGCCTTGAATAATCAATCCTTAACCATTAATAAAGTATATTTTCATAATTTCTTTCCAACATTTAAAGCAGAATTAATAAAAAAAGGTAAAGATAAATTGAAAATACTTGGACAGGAAAAAGGAAAATTTTATTTCAACAATGTAAAAGACAATTTTGGTATCCCCTGGTATAAAGACAAATTGATAAATAGAGATATGACATCACTAATTAACAGAATGAAATCCGGACATATCAGATGCCGAGAGCATCTTTTTAATAAAAATATTATAGATAGCCCGTACTGTCCCTGTGGGGAGGAGAGACAGAATCTCAGACATGCCCTTTTTGAATGTTTTTTGCATCGCGAAGAGAGTGAAAGACTGATGAGAAGAATTTGGGAGTGTGAACCAATATTAATTCATACAACTGATCAACTAGCCTTCACTAATAACCTCAAAGTCTTTAGACTGATCCTTGACCACTGCAAAAAAATAGATTTAAGCTTATAAAATGACATCATGACATTTTGCGCTTTCATCAAATCATATCATATTATGTTTACTTACATTAATCTTAAGATAGCTAATCTAGTTATGTTTGTAATACATAGTTATTCTCTGTCCCTCCTTACCTGTCGCTCCGATCGTCTCTCGCCTTGCAGTGATTGGAGCACGAAAGATTACTCAGTAATATACTACATAACAAAATTCGTAATAGCCGTCTATTACTCCGAACGGAAGTGGAGACTTGAGGTGAAGTAGTAAATCTTCTCCCAAGGAGAGAAAAAGATAGAAAAAAAATAAAATACATACGTATATAAAATAGTCAGCCTGACAACCTCGGGGAAATATAAAATGGCTTAAAGGGAGCAATACATATTCCCAAGGCCAATAAAAGCACAACAACAACACAGTTAATTTTTAATCAAAACATTGGCAGCGCCGCGAGTTGAAAAAGTGAACTAACTATAGTAATTTTTCTTTCGACCGAAAGGAATGCTTCTAACAAATATACGACACTTTTTTGCTTTCAAACAATTAACTGTTCTTTCTTGCGACTATAGTAAAAAATGTTTAAGAACAAAAGGATAAATTTAGAAATCCTATGTATTGTTTTAAAAAACTATTTAAACTTTTCCGTATTGAACAAATTGCTCAATTTTAAATTGTTCTCTATCATAACAATGGTAAAAAATCATTAAAAATTTGGAAAAAAAAATAAAATTGCTCGATATGGTTCGTTTATTAGAGATTATTGGAAGTTTTCCATAATATTTCTCTCAGTGTTGTTATTCTCACATTGTAGGAAGACATTTAATTTAGAACATAGAAGCTTCCTTCGCAATTTTTATTTTTATCATACTGTTGGCAATGTTCAAATTAGACAGAATAATGAACAAATTTATTAGTTACGCATATAAATTGTATCTTGAACCAAAATAAGTACTTTTTTCGTAATAATATTTACGCGTAATATTTAAATATTAAAAAAGATTTTTAATGGAGATGATATGTAATTCCTTCACAACTATCAAGTTGGTAAAATATAAAACGCAAGATAAATAAAAAATAATTATTAATTTGACAAAAAACACAGTTCACGCCAATGGGTAAAATTACGTAAAATTTTTAAAATACATTTTATGCATTTAAGATATATCTAATAGTATATTGCTCAGAAAACGGGGCGCCAAGTTTTTCGAGCAACTAACAAGCCAAGCAAACATCTACGAGGTGGCAGGCTACCGGTCGCGGCCGGCCGCGACGTGCTCGCGGGCAACAGAGATTTCTGGACGTCCAGGGAACGAGCAGCGGGTGACGGTTACGCGACACGTTCCGGTCGCGATCATTACATCATACATATGCGGCGGACAACACTATAGGCGAGGCAAACATTAAGCGTGCTGGCGGAGAAAGTAGAAAGTGAAGACTTAATGGCCGGCCCGCCCTATCAAAGATGTTCTACTTATCTCGCCCGGGCCGCGTTAATAGCGGTCCGGGGCGATCCCGATTACGCCCTTTGGCCCTCGTGACCTCTAGCCCTCCATCCTGGGCTTTCTTAATCTAATTAAAACACTAGTAGGAAGGGATATCGCACGATATCCCACAAATATTTCGAAATAATATCTATATGTCCATTCCCAGAACTATCTGTGGTATATATCTAGGGCATTTAATCTCCCAATAATATATTAAGAACAATTCTGGTACTGGACATAAAGATATTATTTGAAAATGTTTGTCGGATATCGTACGATATCTCTTCCTACTAGGAAAGCTACTCTAAAATTCAATATTTTTAGAATAATAATGAAAAAACCAATTCTGTGGCAGCTGACTTACTACACCACCTTAAATAAAAATTAAAGTAACTCCCACAAGATTTTATTAAATTTATCATAAATTATTTAATATCAATATTTATTTATAAAAATTTACACTTTAGAAAAATAAAAATAGATTAAATAACCTAAAATTAAAATAATAAAAAACAGTCCCCAAGTTTTGCAGAATGCAGCAAAGCTGAAAAATAAAATATTTTTATTAATGTTTAAAATAATATATGAACATTATTCTAAAAGTTTTTATGTAACATCAATAAATAGATTAATAAAAGTGTCTCAGAAAACAACAATTTCTATATCATTTACCTAATAACTTACAATTTCATTTTTCTACACCCGATCGCTGAACGGCTTACCTGGAGTGGCATCACGAATCGTCTGTTCGGTTCGTTTTCAGTTCCATTTCATTTCTTGCTTAGAAAAGTTTTGTTTTCTGTTCATCAACATTTCGTTTAGTGGTTATTCATAATAAACGGCAACACTATGCTGTAAGTACGTAACTGAAATGAATTAATAAAAATTGAAAACGCTTTTTCATATTATTTTAATTTATTTTATTTACTTATTTACAGCAGAGTGTTGCCGTTTATTATAACTAACCTCTAAACGAAATGCTGACGAACAGAAAACGAAAATTTTCTAAGCACGAAATGAACGGGAACCGACAACGAGCCGAAAATGAACCGAACAGATGATTCGTGATCAGTGATGCCATTAGGCTGTGCGAAAACAATTTCGCAACCCCTACCACGCGCCTTCTTCTTCGCGGGATTTCTTCTCGCTCGAGCACCGCTTGAGGTAAAGAAGTCAGTAAACTGCAATATCCACCTAATTTCAGCGCCATCCAACGTTACTCAGGGGAAGTAATTTTTTTTTCATTTAAAAAATTAAAACATCTAAAAATTCTAATAAACATAATGCTCTAATTATTTTCTTTTAATTTACTGTAATCTAAACTTTTTCCATAATATAAATAAACATTATACCTATTATTTTATGAGCTATACATCAGTTACAAAATCCTTGCCTCGCTCCGTCTGTTTTAAAATTCCGCCTACTTTTGACACTTTAAAATTCTTAGCTATCATTTCCGACGAGATTTTACAATACAAATTGCAATATATTCGTACTTCTAGGTAATACACAGATCAATAAGCAATAATATATATATATATATATAGCGAAAACGGTACTTTTGGGGTCGGACATTTGTAAACCCGCCTTTATTTGCATGCAATACGTCCATCGGTGGTAGTTTTGAGGTGCGATATCAAAACTGAAAACACCGAATTTTGGAAAGATGGTACTTTTGAGGACTTTCGATCATGATACGGTACTGGGCCCACAATTGTAAGTTTACCCAGTGGGAAATGTTCTACGGGCCCAGTATTGGTACAGTACTATTACCAGAGTTACCAGTACTGGTAATAGCTTGTTCCCAGTGCAGTGACAGAATTGTGCCAGTAATGGAGTGATAACACTGGGCCAGTACTGTTTAAACGCAACAATCTGTACTGTTTAGCTAATGGTACATCCAGTTCAAACGATTCGTCACCCACCTACGTTTAATGTAAGAGAGTTTAAGTTGGCTATTCTGCCAATGAAAGCAGATTTAGAAACGCAGCTTAAAGAAAAAGCGTTCGCTATTTCTTACACATCTTTAAGCTGCGTTTCTAAATCTGCTTTCATTGGCAGAAAGCTAACTTAAACTCTCTTACATTAAACTTAGGTGGGTGACGAATCGTTTGAACTGGGTGTACAATACAATTTTACTACAAAAACAGCTCCGGCAGACAATCGGCAATTAATTTTACCAGAACTGGTTTTCAGTTGGTAATTTTGGTAAACTAATTTGTCCCAGTACTGTGCCAGTATCGGAATGCAAAAAAAAAACAGTTAATATTATATAATTAATATGCAAAAAGAAATATCTTATTTATCTGTTGCTATATCTTTAAATCGATTTTAGTATTTTATATTTATTGTTAAATTTTATTTATAAATTATTATATATAAATTTGACACTGCTTGGAGAATTGAACTCTGTCCCTCTGAGATGAATGCCGAAAGCCGTGCTATCGAGCTATTACAAGTGTTAAAGTTATTGGTACTTTTGTTCTACTCAAGTTTCTTTAAATTGCCAGAACTGGGGGATTGGTTTACCAGAGTCGGGCCAGTAATGGTAAAGTTATAAAATACAAAAAAAATAGTTGTTATTCAATTTTGGCAAGTTATTGAATCTTAGTTGTTACATAATTACGAGTGTATGAGTACAGTTAAATTACGAGAGTAAAGTACTCTCAGACAAACTCTGGTAAAAGGATTCGGGTCCGTATTGGTTCGAACTTGGTTATCAATAAAAACAGACGTAAAACAGATGTAAAACATGTCAGGCCAAATATAAGTGCCAAAGTTGATTCAGGCTTGTGCCAGTACTGGTAATTTAAAAAATTGTTCAATGCAAAATTATGCTGGCTGGTTACTGACACTGTATAGGTATACATGTAATATTTTTAGTTATACGGGTTTATATAAAAGTTATTAGAAAAAATTAAATATTTTCTATTTCACTTTTTGATTTTTTAATGGTTCTTTCAACGTCAAATTTTTGTCTGAAATGTTATTATTTAATAAATTTTCTAACTTATATTTAAATATATTTAATAAATTATCTGACTGTTGTCATTGCCGTTGTCGGTGCTGAATGTTGTCATTGAATAATTAATAAATTATCTGACTCTTAGACCAGTTTTTAGCCACAGTTTTTAGGCGTCCGTGCGAACGTCGAAACACTTTTTTATTTTATTTTAACAAAATAGCATGAAAATAAAACGGTCCAACAATTGAAGAACAAGGATGAACAATGGAAAATTGCTTCCCCTGAGTAACGTCGGATAGCGCTAAAATTAGGTTGGTATTGCAGTTTACTGACTTCTCAGACTCAAGCGGCGCTCGTGTGAGAAGAAATCCCGCGGAGGGGAAGACGCGTGGTGGGGGTTGCGGGATTTTATCTCGCACGGCCTAATTACGTCACTGCTCGCTATACGAAGATAGAACATTAACCAATCAGAGTCATATGTCAGGAGTGTACACCCAGTCCGGATAGAAGGTGGGACAAGCGAATTTGTCAGTGAGAGCATTTAAGTTGGCAGTACTGCTATTGAAAAGCAGAAGCTAAACGCATCCGACAAGCCAGAAGTGGCATCACGCTCTCGCTCAAATCTCGTTCCATTCAAATCTCATTTCAATTTCGTTTCCATCTAATTTCAATCTTGTTTAAGTTTCGTTTCATTTGATTTAAATTTCGTTTCGATGTTTTGATTCACTCTCGCAAACGCAATTTTATGGTTTTCTCACTCAAACAAAACTGAAACGAAATTTAAATGAGATGGAACGAAAATTAAATGAGATTGAAATTAGATGGAAGCGAAATTGAAATGAAATTTGAATGGAACGAGATTTGAGCGAGAACGTGATGCCACTGCAGCTGTGAAAACGTAGTGTTTCTTAGTCCCTCGCGCGCAGTGACGCCATTAGGCCGTGTGAGATAAAGTTATGAATCGTTATGGCCTCTTATGCAATTTTAACCAGGGAATATATCTACAGCTAATTTTAGATAAATAAATATAAAACTGCCAGAAATAATTGTCTACCAATGTTGTAACTGAATTTGCATTAGTTAAATTAATGCGATTATAATAATTATTTTTATACGATTCATAACTGAAATTTCACTTATTAATTGATATAAAAAAATGGTTATGAACACTTATGGGTACCTATTTTTCTTTTAAAAATCAGTTATGAATTATTATGAAACTTATCCTTTTTAGTTATGAATGTTAATGAAGTTGGTAGAAAATTTCATTATGTATTGTTATGATATTTTAAAATGGAGTACAAAGGCCAAGGCCAAGTGCTCCTTGGGCAGGAGAACCAGAATGCTTGCACTTATATATACATATACATACATATACATATGATATTTTAATTAAAAATAAGTGTTATGAATTCGTATGATGCTTATTTTGTTAAATTGTCGTTTCCACACTAATGCAGAAAATTCATTAATTAATAACATTTCAGACAAAAATTTGACGTTGAAATAAGCATTCAAGAAATCAAAAGTGAAATAGAAAATATTTAATAAATTTTAGGAAGTAACATTTATAATATTTATCAATTTTGTTACCCTAAGATAAATAATTCTTAAAAGAATTTATTACATCATAGTTTTGTTTATTGTTAAAATTGTGTAAGTGTCAACTGCAATAAAAATGTGTATTAAAATTACATTTTATTTATTAATTTATACTAAGTAAAAGAAATTTTATATTTTTTTTATTCTAGTATAAATAAAAGAAGAGGAAAATAGTAAATGTCTTTTGTACATTTATATATATATATATAAAAATATAAACATCTATTAAATGTCTTTTAATATCTATAAAAGAATCTATTAAAGCATCTGTACAAGAACCATTAACATAATTAAAAGTTGACTATGTAAAATTATATTTAATTCATTGGCCCGGAATGTAAAGTCAATTACAGAAGCTAATATTCTTCTCTTTAATCAACGTGTTTGATAGCTCAGTGGCTAGAGCGTCGCGCATTAACGTAGTGGTACCGTTAAACGCGTCTTCAATTCTCAGTCAATTTTTTTTTATATATTCAAAAGTTTCGTTGAGTTTCATAA
>JABFPN010002864.1:0-20333 GCA_022817305.1 Leptoteleia sp. ZL-2020 | reverse complement strand
GCATTATACTTGCTGAATATCATTATATGGCAAACTAAATTATGAAAATTTATTAAAACAGTTTATTAAAAATTGTTATTCCATATAGTTTTGTGCAATATGACATTCTGTCTTATGAACGGCATAGGTTAGAGACACTGAATATTGACACCTAATGGACAAAAGATCAGTCAAATTTGTATAGGTGTTTTGAGTAAACGATTTTGTCAATCTGGACAGAATTTCCGCGTTTATTTGACCAGAAGTTCGTAACCATATAAGTTTATCTACTATGTCTAAACCATTATTTTGCGTGTGTAACTCGATCGATTTCCATTTACGGCGTAGCGTGCGGACATACTTTTACAACGTCGCTTCTCGTCTATAAGCATTATGCTCGGACAAGATAACATTCACGTGCGCGAAACTGGTTAAAATATATTTTAATACGGCAAATAAGCCAGGCAGCGAGTAACTAAAATTTTATTCCTCGCGGCGACGAAAAAGGAGGATAGTCGTCCCAGCCGTTGAAACGTATCGCGATGACCGCTTGGCGGTCTTGAAATCGGCAGCTTCCTTTTTCCACTCTAATATCACTTTTGACAAACAAACCTGCCTGGCTATTTATATCGACGAATCGATTAAGTAAGTCCGCGTTTTAATTTATTTCTTAATAATATTGAACTAGACTCCCGATTGGACTTTTCGCTCGTTCAAGGTGGTTGAGTTGCCATCGTGACCTTTATTTTTATTAACTTTATGAATTGCAAATATTTAAAAAACCTTTTTGGAGAAATGGGCAATTTCAATGTATAAATGGAACTGGACGATATTTTGATTTATGAAAAGTATATTTAAATCTAATGTTTTATCTTGTTTTTTGTTAATTTTCATTTAAAGAAATGTTGCTTAAATTTAGCATAGCTTATTTTTAATAATATATATATATATATATATATATAAATATTATTGAAATTTTTAATTAATAATTACATCTCTAATTATATTTCTATTAATTGTAAACTCGTGGCAAAATCTGTGGCTGAATAATTAATTTTTTATACAACTCTGCCACAGATTCAGCCGTGTATCTCCATACCACTCGTCACATGTGGCCTGCCCGAGACTTCTGCCAAATCCCACGTGCAAGTCTCTCGTGCAAATATTGACGCAACTTTTTCACCCGAGACAAAATATAATAATTTAATTGAATAATTGTATTTACATGCGCTCCAGTTTCTTATCGTCCCTCATTGTCCCCGGTTGTCGACGTAATTTCAGGTATTATTATTTGCCTCGCTATTTCGTAGGCGTGCTTTCGCGATACCACGAGGCAGCGTCAACAAACTCCCAAGTGTGTGCCCAGACAGTCCGTGTTGCCGAAAGAAAACAGCGCAGAACTTGGCTCGCGCGCGCGTCAATCTGTCCAAATTGACGCGCGTGCCACGCGGGACGTGAAAATTGCCTTGGAAAAATTATTTTCCCGTGCAAACAAAATTAGCAGCCTCGTTATCTCGCGCGCGCATTAGTACGCTGTTATTTCGGCAAACATTTTGCCGGCCGAAATCTTGCATAAATAAAATCCGGACGGGTGGGAAGGCAGAGTCGCCCGGGCCTCCCTACGGCTCGGCAAGGAAACTTCCTCGGCGCGAAAATTCGTGCCAATTGTTCGCGGCTCATCGGCGTTGTTTGTTTTATCGGCGGGCGCCGCGATTCCCGGCGAAATCCATTACATTAAATGGCGCAATTTCGGGTGCCGGCGTTGACTCTGCGGCATGAATTTTTTTCTTTTCCTTTTTTTTCGGCGCAAATCTCGCGAGACGTGAAGAAAATGAGAACAAACCTTATCACGGGTCGCGCATTAGCATTTGTTTACTCGATGTGTTTACTGCATGGCCGTGGCTTAAATTTATCCAGACAGTAATGGCGGTAGCCGCTGGCGCTGTTTGGATTGTCGAGCACGATAAGAGCGAGCCGAAATTGGAAAACACCCTTATTCCCGCCCTTTTTTTTTTTCTTTGCCGCTCCTTCTTCCGTTTATTCCTTTATTTTTTTATACCGCCTTTTATTTTCTATTATTTTTCTTTACCCCTGTTTTTTTATTTCGAATACTGGCGCTGGTGAACCGTTGCTTTTTGCCATTACGTCTGCAGGCCGCTCCAGCCGCGACCTTCCTTTCGTTAATTCAATTACCGCTTGGAATTCGTCGCGTTTCGACGCAGCTTTTGAGACCCTGGATGGCAATTTATTTAAACTTGTCGGAGCACATTATGCCACTGGTAAATATGTTTCATTCACTTTGGATTTACCATCGTTTGGAGACAATATTGAGCTCGTTTCATTTCCCATGTAGATGATCTTTGCGTTTCGGCGAGTGCGTTGTTTGGTTTCGATGCACATTTCGTTCCTTTAATTTCATTCACGATCAGATTCGTTTAAAGCAGCCTTTGCAAATTGATTACGTTGCGTTGGTCAATACTTTAATGGTGATTGTGGTGTAAACGAAGCTACTAATAAAGTAATTTGCTTTTAACTTTTGCCATTTACCGGATAAAAGTGTGAGCGAGGGTATATTTGCGATAGTCGTGTAATATGTTTTTCAAAATTGTGCAAAAAATAAAAATTTAAGTAATACACTTGGGAAAAAGTAATAGTAAAATTGAAAACAATTTATATCGATTTGAGGATATCTCTGAAGAGTGACAAGATTTTACTATTAAAAATAGTAAAAATGATGATTATCAAAGCAACTTGTAGTACTTTTCTACTAACATTTACTACGTAACTTTTAAATTTGACTATTATTAACAGTAGAAATAATTACTTTTCTAAATATATCCTCAAATTGATACAAGAAATAGTAGTTTCTGATGTATCTTTCAAAATAAAAAAATTTATTTCGTTTGCTATGAACAGTAGATAATTTATAAAAAAAGTATGTTTATCTAATATTTATTTCTAATATATTTTCCTTTTAATATTCAAATTCACCGACCAATTAATTTGCAAAGATTTCATCCGAAATAAACTAATATATGTGTGCACATTATCATGCGGTGAAATTATCCCAGGGAAATTTTATGCAGTCATTTTTGAAGACAATTTGAACGGAGCATTCATTTTTATGCTAATCTTTGCAATTTTGCGGATTTAGAGACTTAAATAATTAACGCGATATTCTTTACACATGAGTGGAAACTGTGGAAGCCATGAAAATGATGTTACTTGAGCGAGATATATTTACCGTGACATTAATGTAATGTACGTTTATACAGATTTCTCTAAATAAAAAGAGGAATGTTAAAAAATGCATTAACGTTGATAAGCGAGAGTTGAGAATTGTTTTTATTGCATAATTAGTGTGGTCTTTAATGATATTTTAAGGAGTTTCAAAGTATTTTAAGAAAATTTATACTTTTAAGGCGTTTTTAGGTCATTATAAGGTATATTAAGGGATTGTTAAGGGCATTTTAAGATATTTTAAAGGTGCTTTAAGGCACTTAAATTGTTTTAAAGCTCTTTAAGTTATTTTAAAGTATTGTAAGTTATTATAGGAACATTTTAAGGAATCTCATGGCAATTGATGAATTCTTAAAGCTTTTTAAGTTAAATTCTTTTACATTCCATCTACTTTTAAAGAATTGTTTTTGACAAACTGTATAATTATCAATTACCATGCTCCTTTTTTTGTTTTTAACACAATTGCCCAAGTCAGTTTATTGAAAGTTCCAGCACAAGTTGCAAAAAGTACTTGTTCCTTAATGGCACATTGACTGCCAATAGCAGCGTCGTTTGTGATCCTTTTTTAAGACAAATAGGGTGCGTTTCAACTATGTATAGTCGTATTAAATCTGCTAACCACAATCGATCTTGCTTTTTAATTTACAGCTGGAAGATAATGCCTGGTGTGCGGGAAACGTGACTTTCGTCTTGTTTCTCAGAAACATTAGACGCCTTAGCGTTTTACGATTCTCGTGTATTACATTATCACGCATTTTTATTATCCGCGCATAATGCTCATCGGCGACTTTTCACTCCTGTGCCGAAGGGAGGAAGAGAGAGAGAGAGAAAAAAACGACCAACCGGAAAGAACCGAGTTGCGGAACTATTGCAAATATGACGAAAGCGAAGGTGCAATCTCGCCAAACGAACATGCTAAAGTCGCCATTCCCTTCGTTATCGCCATCGCGATATTTATGGTCCGAATAAAATTTTACATCGGCCAGTGACGGATTCAAATAATTGTTGTTATTGCCATTTCTGGTCAACGATTTTTTTCCCGCAACGCGATATTGGGGCTTCGCGTATTTTAATAGCCGTTTTACGACGTATCCTTTTATTGTCCACGCCAATTATACTTCCGATAAAATAGAACTTTGATTAATATCTAGACTAATCTAATTCTTATTTCCGCTTTTGCCGTGTTATTTCTTTTCAAGCATTATATTAGAAAATCATACCTTTAAACCATTCGAGTATTATAATTGCAATAAATTCATTAAAGACGTTATACGAATTAAAAGATTGGAAGAATTGGTTTGAAGCTTGAATAAAAAAATTTTTAGATATAAAACAATTAATGTTGAACAAATTTTTTGCAAATTATATTCCCTTCTTTTTTTCTTTTTTATCTTTTATAGCAAAGTTGATCGTAAACTCATTTCATTGTAAAAAGTTGATTGCAGTAACAAAGTTTTAACGATAATTCCAACGATATTTTAATTATATTTCCCGTTTTTCAGTTTTGGTATCAACGCGGGGTCAAAAGTATTTTATCAGGTTAGCAACTAATTAGAATTGAAAGGTGACTTTCTTGATTAACCAAGTTTCCTCGAAAATTGGCAGTTAAGTTTGAAAATAAAAAGGGCACGGTTATAAATTCCATCGTGAAAATTTAAATAAACATTCGCGATTCGTGGCGCCAGGCGCGAGACCGGTCGCGACGTTTCCAGCAAAGTTTTCGCGGGGTTAATAGGTCACGGAGCGTGTGTATCGCCTCATTCTATTGAATTAGGAATCCATCGGAGTGGCACACGGTCGGGATCCCTTTTGCGGCATTAAACATTACTTAGTTGATAGGCGCTCGGCGCATTTCAACCATCTCAAATCTGCGTGTTTATTTCCGTTCGCTTATAAAAAAAAAGGTGCATTCCCAACGGTCCGCGGATTATAAAAAGAAATTCTCTTTTCGCCCGCAGTCGAACGGGGCACCGACGACAATTCCGCCGGCTCCTTTTGTTCCGCCCGCGAGAAATTATTTTTATTCGCCCAACAGAAATTTATTAATGTCAATTACTTGATTACTTTCCGCGTTGGAATCGATTGACGATTTATTAGAAAGCAACAACAAAGGAACGAGAACAAAAAAGGAACTTATTGATTTAATATTTTTTTTACGTTTGTTTTCGTTGAATAATTCATCGGATAAGAGCCGTTTGCTTAATTTAGACCCGAAGTTGAAGAATTATTATTTCACTTGAACTTTTTCGATATCCTATTCTTTATCTCGACAAAGGGAGTTTAAATAAAGTTTGGAGGACGTTGATGTAAGATCTATTTTACTAGCTTTCGTAACTTCCGACGCTTATTCCTACGACGGGGAATGATTAGATGTAAAATTTAGATACGCCACGGGAACGGTATTTTGAATAAAATATAAAATAAAGATTTGGCCGGACTTTTTACGGGTGGGGTTTACGGGCCAATCAAGGCGAATATTTAAATTACGAGGTTTCGCCCGGCGCCGGGCGATAATAAAAGAAAGCGATGGACGAGTTTAACTTTGTTAATTTACGTTAACGTTTGACTGTTATTTAAAAACTATTTTGACTCCCGCGTTAAACTTTATCATTTATTTCCCCCCTCCCCCCTGGCAGCTTAAACTTGAGTAATTATTTTCAATTCCTTCTTCAACGAATGACGAGACGTTGCAATTGTTTCATTCTTTTTTTTATGTCTTTATTTATTTTTTTTCATTCGAAAGTTTGCTCCGGTAATTTGCTCAAATTTAAATTGAATCATTTGGAAAAATGCAAAAGTGGGACATTAACAATTAAACTATCGTGATATCGCTTTCTCACTTTCCTCTTGTTGTGAAAATTTAATTAAAATTAATTTGTTTATTGCTTTTATTGAAATCCGTGTAACATGCTTTGGGATAAGTCAAAGGTATTTCCCTTTGCAACTGGTCGGACGGAACTTTACAATAGAACGCGGTAAAACTCGGCTCGTACTAAACAACGACTATAAATCTCGGCAAGTTTTAACGATTATTTAATTTAATTACAGTCTGACCTTTTATTTAACGGCACAGATCATTATCAGCGTATAATTTTTCGTTTGTCATTTCGGAACTGGGATATATTAAATTCCTACTTTGAGCAGTAATAACGTTTTTCAAAACTTGTTGCCAACTTCAGTCGCACAAAACAAACGAAACTAACTAACGGATAATCTGTAGATAAAATCAAACACGAGTATTTATTAGTCAAATAAATAGGGAGAGGGCAAAATGCCTTTTACAATTGTCCCGTGAAAAGAAAACAAGGCAAGATCAAGAATAACAAAATTATTCGAATCACCCCCCCCCCCTACCAATCTAAATATTCACCCTCGGGATGAAAACATGCCTTGTCCTTGTTTCGGGTCGTGTCGCATAATTACTTCGTCCTTTTATTTCAACATCACTGACGAAAGAGCATATACAAATTACAAGGTAGCAATTTTGAGGAATAAAAACGTGAATTTCGCCTTTGTCCCTCGCACGCAACTCTTCGATTACGGCTCATTCGACTGTTGCGTCGCACGGGACGTTAACTGTTGCGCGATGAGTACTATAAAGAATTATAATAATCATAAATAAACAAGAAATCTTGAAGCACTATAAGTATTACTAACGTGCACCTGTGGGTTATGCACTGAGAAAAAGATGATAGAGTAAAGTAGGATTTGTGTTAGTAAAGCGAATGCAGAAGGCATTGCTCGTGTTTTGTTTTAACATTGTGAGGTCTTTTTACCAACAGTGATAGGACTTTTTGCGTTGACGCTTATAATCATTGAAAATAGTGATTTGAGATTCTCTGATGTACAATTAAACTTTAAATACCTAAAGATGTGGTGAAGTTACCATAAATGGTTAAAAGATTTGAAAAATGATGAATTTGACGTCGAAAACAAAGGACGAGGCAAGGAAGGCCGAAAGTGTATGCAGAAATATGTTACATTGAAAGTATTATTACCGGATGAACAATCGTGCCAAATGCAAGAAAAACTTGCATTTCCATTTAGGAGTAACTCCGACAAGCAATTTCACATCATTTAAAGTCATCGGGAACGTCAACTTTTTATTAAAAACGCCGGAGACTTATTTGCACTCCCAATATTAACGTTCTTTCCATAAACTGTACTTTCATTATGCACATGCGTTACAGTGTGCAGCGCTGCAAAGTTTTGATAACGCTACGAATTGCCATTTTGTTCCGCCTGAAGTTGGCCATTAGTGGGCTTACCTTCCTATAAGAAGTTTTATTTGAAAAAAAAAGAAAAAAAAAATGAAAAAGAAACGTAACGATCCGGTGTAAAAACAAAGAGCGAGGGAAAAGGGGAGCGGAATGGGAGGGAGCGCGCACGAGAGATGAAAATTTCTTTGGAACGCCCGGAGGTGGCCGAAGGAAATAGCTGGTCCGTGGCGCATCGTATATAACCTTGCACCTTGAATTTGCGGCCACGTTGGCAAGCCTGCATTAACTCGGGGGCCCGCGGCTTTTTCGTGTAGTGCGCCGCGCGCGGGTTCGGGGGATGGCGAGGGTGGGTTGGCGTGCCCCAGGTGCAGTCAACGTACAGGCCGGACCTTGCACGCGATACGTGCGTTTCGGTAATGCGAGAAAAGCGCCGCGGCGATACGCTTTGTGTGTGCTTTATTCGCGGCTGGAATTAGCAGCGCCGTTGTCCCCGGGGCGGCTTTCATTTTTAACCTTCGTATTCGTTATTATTCCGGATTAATTGCCGACCACGCGCTGTGTTTCTTTTATTTTCCCAGCGATAAAATGATCCGCGGTAATTAATAAGTTGATTGCCACGCGAGGGAGGTGGGGGTGAGGGGGTGGGGGGGGGTCGTTTTTCATAATTTAGTTTCCTATTTTTATGTACTCGCCATGAACGGAAGCGGTAAAAAGGACTTTGATTGATGATTTTGAGATGAAAGCGGTTTGATTAAACCAGTAATTTATGCAAATTTGTGGCCAGTCCGAGAATCGCGTATGGCTTTAAACATTTCGGCGAATTAATGCTTCTATTTCGAAAGCATTTATTTAATGTAATTTTTAACCCCATTGAAGTATATGTTTTGCGCTTTATGCCACGCGTAACGTACCTGCTCGAATTTTGAACATTTTTAATTAGAGTTATGAAAAGCTTTCTTTGTGCTTTTAATTCGGAAATTTCTATTTCTGGCAATTCATTCAAGTTTGATTGAGGTATTCTATTTAATCAGTTTTCTTCGTACCAAATCAATTTGTTTTATGAGGACAGGATTGATTTAAGAAATAAAATTATATTTATCAATTCGTTAGAAATAAAAAGAATTTAAAGTATTTTTACAAATAAATCCAAAGTAAAGCAAGCAATCATAAAAATATAAATTAAAAACTTGAGACAAAAAAAGTTGATGCCATATCTAACGCGTGGTATGATTTAAAATTCCACACGAATTATAATTAAATTTATGAACAAAACTAATTTGTTTAATTTTCAATAATATTTCCAGTAATATTGGCAAGACCTATAACAAGTCATTTTCATAAAATATTTCTCTAATGTTCAATGAAAATTGGAGTGTTTGAAATTTCCTTTTAGCCCACGTATTCGTGAATACGATTCGATTATAAAAAGTAAATTTCAATTTCAAATTCCTCCGACGTTACTAAGCATAAGTACGTTAAACAAAGATAAATATAATGGTCGAAGTTAATGCATCGCACGGGGATACGTTTATAAATAGAAATATCACACAGTTGCCAACACGTGTTAACGTACACGACAAGCGTGCATTTTTCGCCGAGGAATATTGAAAGATTTCGAAAACGGATGTCGAGCACATGTGCCACTTTTCTTGGCGAGGGCTTGACTTTTTTTTTATTTCACCCTTCTCCCCGTTCCTTTTGGGCCGCAAAAATTTGTCGACCAAGTAGTCGTTTGGCCGCTGGCCAGTTTCATAATTGCTTTGATGGCGAGCCGCGGTATTGCGCCTCGCGCCCGCCCTCGCTCGCGCCGCGATTTACATGTACTTTATTTGCGGATTGTCTCTTTTGACTGCGTCGGCCTACTCGTAAATTGTCCGCTGACGGGATTCAGGCCCCGCGCTCGTCCGCTTGTTAACGCGCGCATTTTTCTCCCCCCCTCCCCCCACCCCCTCGGTCGACTTTGAAATCCAATAAATGTAAATTTGATTACTCCGCGGGGGAATTTCTATAAATATGTTTATGGGGGGATTCGGAGTCGCGACTTTGTATGGCGCGGTTAACGAATCCGACTGAATCAATTCGAATCGGCTGCTCGCGGTATCGCGATCGAATGCAAAACGAGCAGCTTTTCAACGCACAAAAACGATCTTGAAATTCTGCACAATCTTGGCTTTTTCGACGTATTACCTTGCGATGGTTTTTTTTTCAGATTCCCTTTGATTAAATTCTTCGAACGTGCCGGTACTTTTATATTGTAATTCGATTGTAATCACGTGAACCTGCACTGAGAAAAAAGAAATATTGTAAATTACTATTATTTATATCATTTTAAGGATATATTGGAAAAACAAATGTTTTTGCTATAAATAATAGTAAAATTTAAAAGCTATGCGATAGCTTGTAATACAAAATTTATTAATTATAATTATTATTATCATTTTTACTATTATTAATAGGAGAATACTTCATTTTTCGGTGATATCCCTAAATGAATATTTTAAATTTTACTACTACTTTTTTCTCAGTGTAAAGAACATAGTAATATTAACTAAATAAATAATTAATCCTGTTTAACCATAGTATCTTCGGTTCTACTTCTTTTTCAATTTAAAACAGCGGCTTTCTAGTTATCCAAATGCTTTTCTCCCAGTAAAATAAGACAAGTTAATTAAATTTACTTTTATTTTCTTCATTATTTAATCTCAGACGCGATTGAAAATTTGCATACGATAAAAATGATATAATATAATATATTACTGAACATTATTTATGAAAACCCGCACTCGTAGTTTATAATTTGCAATTATAAAATAATTAAATATATTTTCGAAAGTATTGTCGAACGTTAAAGAAAATGAAACGTCACGGTGAAAAGTGTCCCCTCGTTTAATTAGATTTTTTTTTTTAATTATCTTGGAATCAGTAGCACGTTAATAAAAGTGAATGACTGTTAATGGCCGGAATTCCGGTCACTTTTACCGCGAATTTTTTAAAGTTCACAATGTCTCATTAAAGCAGGTAACGCGGCGGAGAACTCTATTCACGTACCAATTGACGAAGGATATTTTCTATTAAGGGTAAACGACTGTAACATTTATATAAAGTGGATCGATTGTGCGATACAAAGAGTATTATATCTTCATACCAGTCAAATTGTGTCGCGTCGGTCTTTGACGTTATTATTCGCAATAAAATTACTGATGTAGGATAGTTATAAATAGAAATCTACAAAGTCCTTTACCGGGCAATTTAGATTCGATTTAGAATGCGTTCAAGTAAATAATCACATTTCTAAGATTGCATTAAGTGTCGATTCTTTGTAGTTCATCTTAAGGCAAGTGAGTTTCAAAAACTTTATTGCGAATTCGTTTTATTGGTAAAGCGAAATGTAATCAAAATCTGATCTGGAATCGATCAGAAATTTTTATCACGAGACGGCGAGAAAAAGACGGGGAATTATTCAAGTTTGAATCGAGACAGCGTGTATTTAGGTTTGAAAATATTTGAAAATACACGTTTTCTTTTAAGCGCGCTAAAGTGGACGAATAAGAGTTATTAATATAGAAGAGGAAACGAGGAAAATGTTTTCAACATTTTTCGCTACAATTTCAGGCCACGATTAGTTGTTTAATTTCATTGTTTAAATTCTACCATTAAATTATTATAATATTACGCCGAGCAGGATATTCAATTTGAAAGCTCCCTGCTATTGACATTTTTTTTTCTTTTTTTTTCTTTTTTTTTCATCGTTATATTTCAACCGTTTCAAACTCCTAATGTATTTAATGCGTGTTTATTTTTAATGTATATTTTATTAATCATTTTCGTTAAAAGTACAAACGTACTCGATACCTACATTAAAAATAAATGAAAGTGTCCAGTCACGAGATAAAATACTGATTTAATTCATTGCAATTTAATAATATCAAATATTGTATTACATAATATTTCGAGTGTATCGCATAATACAATACCATTTTATAATTGAATATTTAATGTTTGGAAATTTATTTTATGAATTTACAGAGTATCACTAATTGAAATACCATCGATTTAATACAAAATTGGAGTAACGTTTTATGTACCCTTTTCTCTTCCACATAGATATTCTTATTCTTCTTTCGAAAAATGTGTATCATTGTGAGCAGTTTGGGATACTCGAAGCTGCATGCTGCACAATAGAATAAATTTAATTTTATATTCCGCGCGTTAACTTAAGAGCAAGAATAAATTTTATTTCAATTATTTTATTTTTTGTTTTCATGCGCAAGGTTATTCTTTAGAGCGCGGTCTTTTGAAAAGAAACAATAACTGAAACCGCAACAAAACCATCTTTTTCCTGGCTTTTACTTTTACTATTCATTGTGTATAATAATCATAACTTTAAAACTGTAAGTTATAATGCATATTATAAGGTTTTTCGTCTCTCAATTAAGGTCATTGAAGTAATTTAAATATTTCATAAAATATGAAATATTATATTTGCAGTGACTTACGGAAAAAACAAGGGGAGCTTGTTTTGCTTTTAAACGAGTATTTTCGTTTATTCTGTGTATTTAATAAATAAGTGAGTAAATACAAATTAACAAATTCATCATTTATTTTGTAGAAATAAAAGTTATATTTTAATAACTCAAAGATATGTGTGCATTTAAAGTATTCCGTACTCAGTGTAATATAATGTAGTAAAATTTATAAAAAATGTTTAAAAAAGTGGACAAGAAATAATATTTGTTACCATATACACTCAGAAAAAAGTTGGAACAAAAATGACTATACTGTATAACAACATTGACATATAAAACATGTTGGTGTTATCTTTTAATAACTTGACAATTGAAAGAATACAAGATTTATACAAGTTTTGATACTTTCCAAGTAATAATGATTTATGGAATGATTATACGTCAGTGTTGTTACAAGGTATAGTAAATTTTGTTCCAATTTTTTTCTGCGTGTAGTCACCACTTTTTCGCGTTCAAACTAGTGATTGAAAAGGACCTACATCTATTTAAGTAGCCTGGTAGAATGAGAGCTAAAGTGCGTGACTGGTAACTGTGAGGTAACGAGTTCTATTCCTAGCTTAAGTACAAATTTTACTATATATTATACTATAAGGAATGTTATAAGTACACCCAATTTATTATAAAAAACATCGTGAAATGTATTAACAAATTTCACTGCCAGGGTACCTTGTTGTACCGTTCACTAAAAAACTGTGAAAAAATTCTCTCACATTTAAGTTTGCCTTTCGAAACGAAACGAAGGGAACGGCAAATTGTAATTTGCAACATTGTCGACGATTGATTTGGATAAATAAATGGGTGAGTTTGCAGGCACATTTCGCGTGCCAGTGGACACTTTTGGGGCCCATCTCTCTCTCTCTCTCTCTCTCCGTCCAGGCTGGCGTGATTACAAGCAAGTGCGCGCGCTCTCGCTTTACACATTCCGCGGCGCGCCTTTCCTTTTTTAGCCGGAACGTCGCACGCAGCGTCCGCCCCGCGGACAAACTTGTTTTTGTCGCGCCTCCTTCGGATACAAGCAGATGCACACTTGTCTTTTTCACTTGCACGCGGCAACAATTCACGTCGGCCGTACGAAGATTATTTACACTTCCTGCTCTCGCACCTCGGGCGCCCTCTCCCCGCGTCGGAGACAATAAGAATGCGACGGATTTTACGTCAAGGAACCGCGGAGACGGCGCGATAAATTAATGGTAGGCCGCATGCGAGCCGCCTTTATTTACGAGGCCCCGCGTTTCAATTAATATCGCCAATCAATGATGTTCGCGCGCTTCTTGAAATCGAGACGACTCGGCGGCGTGGCGTTGCGTGCGCGTCGCCAATAAAATTCTTTTTTCGGCCCATTTTTCTTCTCTCGCTAACCCCTTCGCCCCCCTCCCGCCCCGTGCGGGAATTTCGTGCTGTTTTTGCTTGCGCGTAGGGAAATATTTGTCCAAGGGAGAGTCGGGTTACCTTGAAATCCTCATCTTTTTATCACTTTTCTGTCTTCGATGAAATTTATTAAAGTGTAACATTCGTACTGTGTGTGGCTTTGGCAGTAACTGAAATGAAATATTTCATGCCAGCAGTTTAAATGATATAATGGGCATTGAGGTTGCGATTCTTCTATTTGTTCATTTCCTTTTTTAAGTCAAACGTGGGAAAAAATCATTATTTTGAAAAAAGTTATAAGAGTACCGGTGTGCTGTGGATTTATAGGTTGAATTTCATTCCGCGCGTTGCTATTTCGGTTATTGATATTAGATATGAGAATATATTTTTTGCATTAACTGAATAATGTATGGTTATAGTAATGTGTATGAAAATTTAAGAAAAACATTAACTATTAATTGAAATATTTTCACACGTGTCTAAATATTTTCAATTTGTATACTAAATTATGACAGGCAAGATTCCTTTTTTCAATTAATTAGAGGTTTTTTTTTTACTGCGCTGCATTACCAGGGGACTTTCCTTATAAAGAGAAATTAGCGACATAAAAGTAATGTTCAACTTCAATGATGTGAAATTTTAAACTTCAAATCAGAAGTTTTAGGTAATTTTTAGAACAAAATTAATTGAAAATTTGCCCTGAAACCTGAACGTGATTGAATTGTTAATAATTTTTGATAACAATTATAAATGTTGTTATTGGAACCAACTTTTAGAATTCAATTCGCTGAAATATAAAGTCGTTTCTTGCGTAAAGTTTTTCATTTCTTAAAAAATTGTGGGTGTGGAATTTGTCAAGTTGATGGTTTCGATTCGCAGTTAATTTACGCGAAGGTGATGGTATGAATTTAATAACTTTATCGCAGATGGTTTTTTTCCCTGGCGGATGTTGAAAAACAAGTGTTTTAATTAGGTGGAAAAAGTGTTGAATTAAGATAGCATGTGGATGTAATTAAAGTCATTACTTGAAGTATAGCGATGGTAAAAAGTTTTCTAATGATACCGGGGCGAGGCAGGAGGACACAATTTAAGGATTATCCCTCGGCTGTTACATTGTGAAAGACAAATTAACTAACATTTTTATAGGATCTTTTTTTTTCAAATTACACACAATACGCATTTTGCAGAACAAAGGGAACTTTTATTCTAAAAACTTTAAGTCATAGTATTACAGTTAATGAAAATGTTTAATATAAAATTTCAATTATAACTTTGATCAGAACTTTCAAACTTTGTCCATTTATACGTTATGAAAATTATACGATTTATTCTCTCTCTTTTTTTTGTTCACAATGAAAACTTTGCGGCATAAAAGACAAATCATCGCAAATCACTTAATTGTAAACATTCGCTTTCTCGACTCGCGGTGATATAATTAAAAATTCGTAGCGTTGAAAAATAATTGCTCTTTCATCGCTGCATTATTTATGCTACATTTAAAGGAACGGTGGTACGCAATTGAAATGGGGAATAATTTCAAAATTGTTTACAACTTTTTTATGATCGCTTCTTTCAATGCGAAAGAAAATTCACATCGTTTCAACTTTGTGCTCATTCAAATACCCATTACATCTGCAAACTGTAATTTAATATCTTTCGATATAAAAAAAAAATTCTCATTTCTTCGTTAATGGCACGATCTCAAGCGTTTATTATAATGGTGTTCCATAAAAACGTCCAACAATCATTGTTTAGTGCAATTAATGCTAATGAACATGTTTAATGTACCGGAAATTTTACATTTCCCACATGTAAGTGGAACGGCGCAACAAGAAAAGTAACTCTACCCAAATCGAACAACTATATTAAGCTTCCTTTTACGCTCGCGGTTCCCAATAAAATTATCGACAAATTACGCAAATTGCAATAACTGTAATTGATGCTAAAATTTGCATCGCGTTCATTAATAACCTCGACCTATCGCGAGGATTTAAAAATAATGCTTTATTGCAAACGGCATCGCAATTTTGTTTTAAATATCCGCGGAATGAACTTTGCGCGGACAAAAAAGGCAACTCTTTTTCGTGCTAAAAGTTTTCCGCCAAAATGGAAGTTTTCTTGTCAGTTAAGGGAAGTTGCCTTTTTCTATCGCCGAAAAGGAAATTCTATTTTAAATTTGTCCTTACAAGAAAGCATTCGCGCAACTGTATTTAAAAATACAGTAATTTGACATGCATTTAACGCGGGGTAAATTTTCCATTTTTGCGATTTTTCTTTCTGGTCGGTAAACATTTTAAGGTTCCAATGATCTAGTAATCTTTGTCTTTTTTCTATTAATTACTTTGGCACGCCAAAGTAACGAATCGAGCGATATTTCCGTCGAATTAAACATTAATTAAATGGTCATACGTCAAATACAATAAATTAACGACAAGTTTTTACTTGTCCCTTTTATCATTCAAGTTTAATTCCTCGGTGCCATTTATCTGCCGCTGCCTGGGCGCGACACATCGAGCCGCATGATAAATGATTAACGTCATTATAAAAATGTCGACTTTCAGGATTTGAATCGTACAAAACAACGTTGTTTTTCGCCGCTTGACCGGGGAACTTTAGACGAGCGCTTCGTGTTCATTGCCTCGGCCATCTTTTTATATTACAAGAAGCTATTAGTCTAAAGTCATAGAAGGTTTTTCAACCGATGGATTATACCTTCTCCACCTTCTATTATCCAGCTAAATTTTACTGCTTTTTCTTATCACTCAACATTCTAAGCATACTTTTATTTCTACCAAGGAAGTCATTGGCGATTGATTTGAAAACTTTTGTTTCATTTGTTTCAAGTGTACTCGAAATTAATAGCTGTTAGCGCTGTCTAATAAATTAAACCATAGAATAATTAATATCTTTGTACGAAGTAAAACTTTCACTGTATTTTAAAGTTATCATCTTTGAAAACTAAACACGAATAGATTTTCATAAAACATTCGTTTAGTACATTCGAAACCTTTTCTAAATTAGTATTTGCTAATATTTGTTATTAAATTAGGAATATGTATGTGGTTATAGTTTTCTTTATAATATTATGTAGAATTTTCGTAATATATTTCAACGAAATATTAAAAAAAAACGTGTCTTTGTCAAAGAATGGAACTCGTTACCTCGGAGTTACCAGTCACACGCTTTACCACCAGTCTACATCGCCGCCTGAAAGACTGTTTCACTTTGCCAAATTTAGGTATCAGCGTACGAGGGGGAGTGGCCCAAATGACTCCAGTCATAGAGTGATGGTGACTGCGAGCTAACGAATTCTATTCCTCAATAGCATTCTTCCCAAACATTTTTTTTAAATTACTATTTCATACTTTAACAAGTACACGTACAACTACACGCATCGCCGTATACAAAATTAAAGGAAATTTTCGCGAAACGTCTACACGTAAAGTTTCTGCACGCTTCAGTGAATTTCACATTGAAGTCGGCTTTAAAATTCGCCTTTTTGCTTTACCCGCTGGCAGCAATGGAAACACGTCGAAACGCACGTGGGTGTAATAACTGTAATTAACGTCCTCTTTCGGAGGTCATTTAATTAATATAATTAATATAAAATTAACTTTTCACTAACTAAACTTGTCTTGTTGTTTCGTAGTTAGCGCTAATCCGCGGGGTTCATTATCAATGTAAGGTAGCGTGAATATAATCGCCTTTAATACGTAAACAGTGTTGTAAATAAAAGGGAAAGATTGGCGAGTTTTTTTGATTATACGCTGGTAACGTCGGGTCTCGGATTTATCTGCACGCGAATGAATTTTGAGCCCATTAAAAGCGAGGATTCGTCTTTTGATTTCGATTTTGAATGGCCAGTTCTTATTAATGTGCGCGGTGAATGGCGCTTGCTTTGAGCCATTTAAGTTTCAAAGCCGAGACAAAGTTGCTCATCTCGATTAATGCGGCGTGTAAATGTAATGAATGAGGTCAACCAGGGCGCCATTGAGAGTGGCATCGCGTGTAAAAGTTGCAATGGAAAATGACGACTTTCATGTTTCCCGAGTGTTTGCCGCTGCGTCATTTAATAACAAAGTATAGAAGTTAAAGCGTCTTTCTGGCGCAACCGCTGCACCGCTAATACCTGTCTATTAAACAATCCCGGGGCAAACAGACAAAAGCGATTATGAGCTGAAACGGGATAACGATGCGGACGTCGAATTTTGTTAAATTGACGCGCGAGCGTGAGCTAAGCGAGTTTAAAGGCGCGGAATTAATCAGGAAAATATCATATCAAAGTTTCGGGTAATAATGCACTTTCTTGCCGTTACCAATGATTGCGTTTAATCGGACAAATCGTGCTAATTAATTGCCAGTTGAAGTCATTCGAAACAACTGATAAAGATGCAACATTTATAGTATTATACATGGAAAAAAGTATTCCCTTTAGTAGATAAATGAGTTTATCTAGCAAGTTTTAACTAAAATTTAGTAAGAATTTATTCTATTTGCAGAAGGACCTAGATATGAAATCGACTAAAATGAATATTTAAACGTTACATAAACTGTATGGCTGATTCAACCATACACTTATCCTATAGGGACTCGACATAACCTCAATATGTTAACGAAAACTACTTGGATTTAACTGTGTTGACGATTAAATAAATTTGTATGGCTGATTCAGCCATACAGTGTATGTCAATTGAACCAACTATAATTGCCAAACAATATATCTAACTTAAATAGAAATTTAGTAGTGCACTTCATATTTTTTTCCGTGTGGTCTTACCATTTGTTTCAAAAGTACAGGTAGGGTTGTTAAGGTTTTTATTCATGTTAGCTTTAAAAGACAAAAGGAAAAGAAAAAGATTGTTTCAGATGTTACATTATTGTACTATAATTATTAATAATCAAAGTTTCGGTAATTCGTTTGGAGCTACGACTAGTATTATCATTATTATTTTTCTGGTTAAGTAAAGTGCGGGAGAATTTATTGCCGGGGTCGAGAAGAGGGAGATCCCACAATCAGTGCATTTGTTCACGTTTTGCACGTAAGGCAAACACTTAGCAAAACGATCAAGCGATCCTTGATTGCCCAATTGAAGTCCAAAGTTTCGCCCTTTCTTACAACAAGAATTCCAGTCGTACGCGAATGATTTTAGGTTGGGTTTCGGATAACCCTTCTTGAAACTTTCGCATTGCGGCGCGGCGAAAAGAGATTAAGGTGGCGGAGCGAACGCGATTTTTCATAGCAAATCATTATTGTCGACTGGCAAGTTTTTTTTCTTCCCTCCCTTTTTCCTTTTTTTCCCCCTTTCTTTTGCAAACGCAACCGCGAGGATACTCTATCCGAAGACGCGGAAAAGAAGCATAAACCGATGCCGGGGGACTTGCTCAATTGAACTAAGTCAATAGTTATTTTCACCTGTATTTGTGAGCAACGTCGGGCTTGTTTGCCTTGCCTCAACTCTAACGTTGTAACGTTTCATTAGATTGTGAGCGCTGTGTAAACGTTTGCAAATTATAGAAACGTTTACTTTAAACAAGTTAAACTCCTGATTGTTGTGGCAAAAAATAGGCGATTCGTTTGCAAATTGAGAAGCCGGTGTAGCGGTTTGCCGCTCGCCCCGCGCTCTTTCCGAATATTAACTTTTGTTCAAAAAGAGTGCGCGAAATTGAAGGCTCCTGTAATTATGTAGATCTTGTGTGCGCCAAGTAGATAAGATTCGATCGCGACGGAGTAAGTTGCAGTTGATACGATTCGATCTGACCGTTGCTGCTGCGATTAAATTTAGTTTTGTATAATTAAATCTAAATTATGTGGATAGATTTGTAGAAACTTGTACGAGCGATAAGCGGAACACTTAATCTTAATTACGATAAATTCGAAATAACATTATCGCTGCGCCATCAACTTTCGAATAAATCAAATTTCCGTATTTTAAAGAGTAGAGAAATGTTTGTGCGACTAAATCCTTGACTATCACTTCAGAAGTCGGTAGTCGCCGATATAGACCGTGACACATTATTAAAATGGGTTTAAGAATGCTTTAAACCAAGATTGGAAGAGATTCAAGAAAGTAGGGAATTTGCAATAAAACGTACATTTGGAAAAACATGTTTAATTTGTCCATATTTTGGCGACGCACCCTGTATTGTAGACCACAAAGGGTTTGTCCTAACAAGGGTTGGCCAAGGAAATGGCCACACTGAGAAAAATAATATAGTAATCCAGGACTCTATGTGTTCCTGTATAAAAGAATGCTCAACAATGTGACAAGAAGTACTACACGCAGAAAAATAGAGTTAATTTTACCATAAAAAATTGGATTCCAACCCCAAAAGACAATCTATGAAGATACTTATGATAAAATATGAAATAAATGCTAAAATAAAGTACTTTTTCCTATAAATTTATTGAAAATTTTTACTTTTGGGGTTTGAATCCAACTTTTTATGGGAATATTAACTGTTTTATTTTTTTTGCCTGTACAGTTCTGATAATTAGTACTTGAAAATGTGATACCTTTTACCAAACTGTCTGGCAAAGTTCTTAACATTAACACATAGAGTCTCAGAATACCAGAAACTATAGTAACTTTTATTATTTTATTTTTCTCAATGCAGTCTCTATTCGGTAGAATTGAAATGTTGAACGGAGCAAGCTCACCTTTTTGTTGTAATACTAGGAGGCTGCGAATTCGTGTGCGACAGCGAAAAGGGTCGGTGGCGGGTTGATTGTGTGTGGCTGGTCCCAGCTCAGCAAATGGATGATCGAGGAGGGCTTATCGCGAAGGTGGAAACGAAAGTGTCGGAAGAATCCGCAGAGTCCATAATAAAATGTTCGCGACCCGGGGGAAAAATACAGCGGAACTATGCAGGACACGGCGCGCTATCGGAATGCTATATATAAATGTAAATGAGTGGTGCTACCACGGTATGCGCAATTAAGAAGTTATGAAATTCTTCCCTGTCGGAACATCTTTCCATCGTCTTACGGCGGTAAGGTCGG
>JABFPN010002863.1:0-20342 GCA_022817305.1 Leptoteleia sp. ZL-2020 | reverse complement strand
CTGTTGGTGTTGGTGTTGGTGTGTTGGTGTTGGTGTTGGTGTTGTTCTGTTGGCGTTGGCGTGCTCACCAAGAGTCTTCTCCCGCTGTCCTCTCCTGGGCTGGCGGTTGTGGCATCCTGGACTTGGGGATCGCGGCTTCGCGCTCATTGGTCGAGCGATTCGCGGCGCTGATTGGCCGTTGCGGGTGCGGTTGGGCGCGCGTGTTGGTGTTGGCGTATTGGTGTTGGGTTGGTGGTGTGTTGGTGTGTTTGTAAATAATTTTTTTTCCCTATAACCTCATTTCCGATTATCGTACTCGTGCGACATTACATAAATTTTTCCTTTTTCCCGTTGACATACCAAAATTGGCTGTCAAGTAGAGGAACTCATACAGAATAGTCGTTTATATGTATTTATAAACGCTTACGAAGTGTTTTTGGTCGTTATTCTTAATTTTCAAAATTTTGTGAAATTCGTTAGAATAACGTTAGAAACTACAGTCACATATGTTAATAGACTTAAGCTCTTATTAACAAGTTTCTTAATGGAGGCGTGCTTTTTGCTACGAGCTGGGAAAGGAAAGGGGGCCGGGCTATTTAGTCGAATGCAAAATTCAACGGGAGTTTATTTGCCCGCACCAAGTTTGACTATTAACAAAGGTGGTCGCGAGTGCAATTTATTATACGACGTCGCAGATGTTTCGGCGGATCAGTTCTTCGAGCGTTCGCCGGCGCGATCTCTAATTGGAAGTAAAATGTGAGCCGGTTGAAACAACCGGCTTCATCATCTTTTTCCAGCAATGATAAGCGAGTTTGGGGTTAAAATCGTGAGCATTATGAACCGTGCAATTAATGCAAGAAAGATAATCGTAATTTTGGACCATGGATATTTGCGAAAGGAAATTGCAGAAATTAGTAGACTTTCGGGTAAACGCCGGATGTGCTTGTCTCGGTCTCAGAAATATTACTCGAGTCTAGTGAAATGTATCCAAGATATTATTATTATTCAACATCAAGCATGTTTTACTAGACTTGTATAATGTTTCTTTACATTAAATAAGCTATCCAGTGTTAACCACAAAGTCTAGTATTTTTGCAAAATTTTCTTAGTTGATATTAAACTAATCATATCGACTTGGCTAAGATAACTAATATTCTTTTGGTATCACAAGATAATAACTATACAGACTTGGTTATCTTTACTAGCTTGTATACCTATAAACTTAAATGTTTAAATCAAAAGTTTTTACAACAATTTTAGAAAGAAAAAAAAAAAGAATCCCCATCGAGTACAACGAGATTTACAACCCAACTGTATTTGGTCCTTACATTTTGGTGATATTGACAATAACCGACCGGAAATTAACGGCGGCGATAATGTCATCGATGGAACGGAAGCCGGCACTCCGGCAGTTGAATTCCCTGCCGTCCGAAGAGAAGTTGCACGTATCGTCCGCAAGTTGAGCTTCCACGGCGTACAAACTCGTAAACACGATCGTTATTAACAGCAACGTTCCTTGAGTCCCGTCCGGGCCCATTTTCGGACTCATCCTCATCCTCGTTAGCCTAAGTGATTTCCAATTGCAACCCTCGGGCAATCATTTTTTCAACAAAGCGTCGTCGCATCAAATCGGTGATCATTAAACAACCGCGCCAATCGTCGTCGTTAAAAGGCAAACCGTTCCATCCTTGTCTGGTGAGTCGCAACAATTCCGCACGCTCATTTTCCCGATGCGAATTATCTTTGCGAATTCCCGCTTGTTTTCAAACTATCCTTACAGTTCGCTACGGAATATCTCGCTTCCAACTAGTTTTGTATTATTGTCCGAGTCAAAAAGTGGTCATACAAAAACAACAGGAGAGATTATCCCGGGAACTTGATTTCCGCCACTTGAAATTTTGGAAAACTATTAAAAGTGAACGTCGCAAAGATGGCTCAACTTTTCTCGATTTTCCTCAACTTTTCCGACATCGCACCGCCGGTCGTTGTCTTTTCATCTACAATTCAATGCTGAGCATTGTTGCATCGCAACGAACGAGACGGGGAAGAAAAGAAAGTCCTCCTTGTCACCTATATAATCGCAAGGATTTATGTCGATTTCGATACCAGATCACAGGGATAATAACGAGTGCACTCTAGTTAATCAGCGGACCACTTTCTTCCGCGCACTTCTTCAAAATTCAGTCGCCTCAATCACCCGAAAACCGTTCAAAATCCATCGGCAAAATTTCCTTTCTCGATTCCGATATCACTTCCGGTTAATTCCTCGTGGCCGTCGAAACTGGCGGATTATCGTTCGCGACGTTTAAAGCGTCAAATCGCGCCTTGAAATTCATATCATTAATTAAAGTTTGCAGAAATTGGTGAACACGATTAATCGTGCCAACGAATCCCTTGCAACAAAAAAAAAAGACGACGAAACGGAACACTCCACGCGAAACGACTGAAAATCGCTCGGTGATGTTAACTGCGGCCACGTTCGCTGGTCGAGAACTCTATATGGGATCCGTAGAGTGCCCTCTCTCTCTATGTTTCTATCTATCTATCTATCTCTCTTTATATCTCTCTTTTTTTTCTCTCCCTGTCCTTCTCTGAAATGGTTCTACGAGCGCTCTCTATCTCTCTGTCGTTCGTTCCCCCCGCGTTGAATTTTCCTCCTTACGCGCATCTCGCGCTTTTTGCGGCCGACTTTCGATGTTTCGCGACGACCAGGAGCACACGGCCATCCTCCGCAGAAGACCGTGCAACACTGAGTTGCCGCGCGACTCGCACGTCCAAACGGAGACTGCTCTCGCTCTGCTCACGTTCTGCTCTTGCTCCGTATGACGTCATCGATCGCCCCTCACCCCATTATGTGCGGAAATTTTATATATTCGCACTTTACGTATGTATCTATTATATATAAATGTAACTGTGTGCACGTGCGACGGCAAATTGCGTACATATGTAACCAAGCATACACGTACGCGTTACATACTCGGGCGGTGATGTGCACGCTCCGCGACTGTATTTGTAGCCCCCCCCCTTCCCCCCCCTCACCGCGCCACCTAAACTTTTGGTCGAGCGTTTAAGTTTTGGTCATGAATTCTTAAGAGTGTTCATTAGAAGTGTCCCAAGAAGGCCAACTTCCGGATCGCGCGCCGTTTTGCCTCATAAAAAATGAAAAATGACTTAATGGATCGAAGAGTTCTTTGGGAGGCGGGGGGGGTTGTTATTAAATTGCAGTGATGAAAGGTTGATTGTAGTGCTTTGGGAAAAATTTGAGGCAAAGTTTTGGCAAGAGTTTTTTTATATTAAGGCTCTTTATTTGGGAAAGAATTGGTGCGTTAGTATTTAAACACCTGCATTTCGTGGGTTAAATTGTTTAAAAAATGTTGATATCTCGGTGATTAATGTGACATTTATTATTTGGAGAAGTACCCATTGCATTGATAAGCAATTTTAAAAATCTAATTTTTGCTAAATTAGCAGAAAACAGAAACATAAATGGATAATTCATTTTTCCACTTGACCTTTACTTCCATAATTTAAGTGACGTTTATACAATTATTTTAAAATAATAAAAGTTATATTCATATATATATATATATATATATATATCATACATGTTGTATCAACTATTGTTATGATAAATATAAACGCGAATATTCTCAGGGTTGAAGAAAGTGAAAGAAAAGACGCTGAAGGAAATTGAACTCATTGGGTTTATTCGATTCCTTTTTTATTTTGTCTCGTCCCAAATACGTCGGCGAACTTTTAGGTACACAGCCGAGTTTTTCTATTATCTTCACGCCGAGTTTGCGACTCGTTGATTTTCAACGCGAAATCAATGAGTCGAAAGCGCCAAACTTGCCGGATTTAAACGAGAGAACCGAAATGAATATTTTCTTTTTCTATAATGGAAGAGCACAATCGGCAAATTTAGTTAACACTTTTAGCGAGCTTCACATTTTACGTACGAAAAGTTATAAATTGCGAGCAAACTCCGGCACAAATTTATCGAACGTTCCGATGACGTTGGCTTTATTTTTCATCAAAACTTTTTAGTTTCAAAGGACCGAATACTTTAGATAAATTCGAATATTTTCTTAATTCTTTCGTCGCCCTTGCAATTCAATCCATTAAACTTTAAATACATTCATAATTCCCCGACCAAGCACCCCAATGCGTTGCGCATTTTTTTGTTCTCCCAATTTTAAAGCGAATAAATACAATTAAATAAACAGATTCAAATTATTTTTCCGCTCGTTGAGCTAGAATCTGCGGAATACAAAATGAAATGAATTCTATAGTATTTGCCTCGGTATCAATTGAATTTTTACTTCATTCCATTGTGATATGTATTTAATAAGATTGTAAGTTGCAAGTTAGTAAAAGGTATCAGCATTTCAACTTGTATTGTCAGCTTTTAAACAAAAATGGTTCATAAAATGATACGTTTTGCCAACCTAAGATAGTAATTCTTCCATTTTTTTTAAGTACGTGATCAGTTTACCAACAATGTTAATAATTTTTATTCGATTTTTTCTATACGTGTAATATTATTTAATTTATCATCGAATTGACGTGACTCAAAGTTAACAAGCAAAGTAATGGAAAGCAGCTCCGTGACATGATTCCACTTTAATGAGACATTTAGATTCAAGGATTGCGAAATGTGTGCTTTCCGACAATACCCGCCCGCATGTTTCCCGAAGGATATTCGGTGTGTATAAAATCTATCTTGGAGAACAATCCCGATATTTTTGGGACGATTTTAAAACATCTTTTATAACGGCCAATACGGCAATTATACTTCACGTCGGCGAGGCAAAAGTTGCGCGGTTATTCGCGGAGATAAACTGTTGTTTAAAATTTGATGACAAATTTTTTGCAACGATATATCGCTGGGATGTGTCTCTATTCATTTAGTATGAAAATAATTATGAAAATAAAAGTATCGTCGAAAAATAATCTAATTCTCTGAAAAGCTTTCTTTAATTGTCCCGTTTGTCATTTCATGCCACGTGTGTAACAAGAATTTTTCGAGTAAAAAAAGGTTGGAGTACTGTCATTTAAAGTAATTTTACAATCAAAATTGTTATAACAAAAAGTACCTGGGAAAAAAATTAAGATAATTTCAAATGAAAATTTTCATTCCAAATTTCATTATTTACCCTTTTGAAAAAAGAATGCTGAAAAATGTTGAAAAGAACTGAAAATAAAAATTTAAACACTTTTCAGCATTCTTTTCTACAGGGGTATATTATTATTTTTATTTAAGAACGAAAAAACATTAAAAAGTATAAAATACAATCCACATTTAAAATAAAGGACATGCTTTCGATTCAACAAATCATTTCCCCTACATTTCCCATGAAGTGAAAATTTAATTCTACGATTCAATATATTTCATTTCATCGTGACCTACACATTAAATTACAGATATCAATGTTCCTACCGAGAGCATACAATTTCCGTCGAATACGCGGACTTGCAACAATCTGCGTTCCAATTTTTTGGATACCCATTTTTCGTCCCTTCATTTTTTTTCCCCCTCATTCTTTCCCGTTCACTTCTCGTTTCCGTTCGACTTATGGCCCAAGACCTTCCTCGGATAAAGTTTAACGCGAAAAATCACATCTCCCGGGGACTAATTTATGTCCCAGTCGTTTACGATGTACGCCTGTTATGATACATAATTGCTGATTGCCGATAAGTCGCTTCAATAGAGAATGATGGAGAAAGTTCATCACACCCTCAGTGGGTCCTCTGCGGTTGCCGGATAATTTGACTCGCTCGCAGAGGACCTCCGCGTCGTTATCTCGATCTCAAATCTACAAGCTGCTAGTAATAAAGTCACGCGCCAGATAGCCTAATTCCTTTCGTAATTATATTTTAATCAGAGGAAATTGAATAAATCAGTTAATACAATGGACGAGACACGTATATTTTGAGGTCCTGAAAATATGTAGCACATTTTAAGGACCTTTTGTGACTTCGAGGACGTCCTCAAAATAGAAAAGAAAAAATAAAAGAAAAAGAATATAGCCACGTTGTGATAAAAGATTAATAAAAATTATTGAAATCGTTAGTAAACTGGTCATCATGCTATTTTTAGAATATTATTTTTAGTCCTATTTTTAGAAAGCTGACAATATATATTAAAATAATGAAACTTTTTACCAATTTACGATATTAATTTTAAATGTTTTTAAACATGTGACCAGTTTATTAGCAATGTCAGTATTCTTATTAATCCCTTTTTCTCCAAAAATGATTAATGATATATATTTATAAGGTTCATTAATGTTTGTACAACGCAAAAAGGCCAGTCTTATATATTTTTAAGTAACATTTTTTATTAACAAATTTTAAAAGAAGGACAAGTTTTGAATATAAAAGTAAAGAGTACAAATTCGATAAATTAGAATGAACGATGGAAAATGGCCCATAACATTTTTGTTAACAATTTTTGTCTTCATAGACTTCGCAGGCACATTCTTCAGCCAGCTTTGCCATTCGTCACTTTTCTCATCTTTGATATTTCGAAACATCTGTCTGGATAAAATATTTACGTGAATTAGCAAAAAAGCGACAAGAAAAATGTTGTATATTTATATGTTTTTGCTTGTTAATTTAGCAAAAAGAGATTTTTAAAATTGCTTACCTATGTAAAGGGCACTGATCCAGGTGAATGTTATGCTGCAAAAAAAAGAAATACAGAATATAATTAAAATATGAGCATTGGTTAATTTTTTACTGGGTAATATTTTGTTAAGATGAATAATTATAATATAATAAACCCCATAAATATTTACAAGATAAAATCCAATAATATCTAGCGAGAAATCCGAGACACATTGCTTTTTTCCTTCTTCGGCCTCATGGTCTGCTGACAACATTCATTCTCTGTTTTACTTTTGAACATCCGCCTGGATAAAATAATATTGATTAGCAGTTAGGCATAAAAAAAGAAAAATGTGGATTTAAGTGTGTTTGTCTGTTAATTTAGCTAAAATGAACGGTGAGAAATTCCGTTTATAAATTGCAACTTAAATATGAAATCAATGACGAACAGTGCAATGCACGTTGGAATTTTTAAAACTCTGAAGCATTGTTCACAAATGTATTTGTAGAGTATTCAATTGTTTTCCAAAAATATAAAGTATGATATTACTCTCGCTGATTTAATATTTACTTTGGAATTTGTCAAAGAGTATTTCTATTCGTGTGAGATTTTTAAAATTTCTTACCAATGTAAAGGACACTGATCGTAGTAGTAAACGTTACAAAACTCGCATAAAGTCAACATTTTTCTGCAAAAAAAGAATACAAAATATAATTAAAATATTAATATTGGTTAATCTTTTACTATGTAAAATTTTGCTAAGATAATTATTTAAAATATACTTACAAGATAATTGTTTGTCTGCTTAAAATTCCTCAAGATAAGATTCCACTTCTTTGCTTGTTGAAAGCTATTGAGAGATTGATCAAAACTGAAATTTGAACTATAATCACCTCGTTTAAATATGTTTATATTTCATTAGTAGTGGGGATATTTCATACCCACTAATGACTTATAGATTGATATATTTTTAATATAATATACATTGATACTTTGTAGTCATATAGTAGATATATTTAGAAAAAAAAACTAAATTTAATTGCATATTTAAAAGAATTTTAATGATTATTTATATACATTAAGTTGTAATTAAATTTCATCAGACAGGAAGCTTAGGTCATACTAAATATGGTCAATATTGAAGTGTGATCTTTTCCATTTATTATTTAATAAAAAAATATTGTATTCATTTATTTTTGTATACAATATTTTTGTTTAAAAATGAAACATTATATTAATGGATATTATATTTCATTCGAACGCATATCAAAAGTGAACAAAAGTGAACATTTAATATATAATACATTTCAAAATAAAATAATTGTTTCTAACACCTCATATTTTATCAGAAATATATGACTAATAGTCTTTAACCCGTAATTACATACTACTGTTTTGACCTCAGTTTAAATATCCTTCATGAGTAAGATCCCTCAATTTTGTAAACTTAAAAGCATTCATGAAACTACAAATAATAACGCATAATTATACATCCTTTTTCTTTCTTTCTTCATTTATTCCATCTTGTTAAAAATTATGTTTTTCTACAAAACTCAAATTACAATTTTTATGGTAAAATATTAAATGAATTTGAATAAAATACATTTCATTGCACTGCAATGAAAAAAATGTAGAATGATTAACAGTATAATAGTAGGAATAAGCGGTAAAAAATAAGTCTTTCGTTTTATGTTTCAAGTATTTTGGCAGTTTTTTATACATGAACAACAATTTTTGTAAAATTATTTTGAAATCGTTAAACGAAGTAAGCTGCTAATTGAGCCATTTTGTCCTTCGGTGGGCGAGGTTTACCTCGATGCCGACCTTTTGCATTACTTCGACCTCGTGTTGCCACAGGCTTCGACGCAACGGCTCTATGTTTTTCAACTAAAGGTGCAAATTCCGCGGTACAGAACACGCACCCGGCCATTTCTGTCGCATCACATGGCAATTTAGTTTTATCCTGAAATAATTAAAAAAAGAACTGATTAATTGATTGATGAAAAATTGATGAATATTCTGAAATAATACATAGTTACTTGAAATAATGTGTTTGCTAATTAAAAATAATATTATTACTTAACGAGGTCATAAATGACTTTAAGTTGGGAGGTCCGTGCTGAAGATGAATTTTTTACTGCAAGCTTTATTTTTCATAAAAACAGAATATGTTAGTAGCTTAAAAGGCTACTAACACTTAACAAAAAGTAAATTATAAAAATGTTTAAAATTGGCAAATTATCAAAATGCATTTAAACTTTATAATATATTACTTAAAAAGTAACGAAAATGGCACACGTTTATTTGTTTTTTGTTTAACAAATTTAAATTTCGAAATCATGTAATTAAATCATATATTAAAAATCAAGTACTTTCCTCGCGAAAAATTCGAAAATAATATGGTATTTTCTATGTATGATACAGACGTATGACTGTTTATGTACGCCTGATATATGTAATATAAAATCTATGCAAACAGATTTTGCGAGATTTCTAAGATTAACATTTGTATTCGAATCTTATAGCGATTTTAAACTCATCTGCACCTTTATCTCTTTAATGCATAAATCATAAAAATATATACAGTTTAAATGAAAGATATACACTACAAACGTATTGTGTAATCATATTTATAACAAATTAAATATATTATAATCTGTTTTCGTTAAATTATTTCTAACAAAATTATAACCACATTTTTATTTATATATATATATATATATTGCTAAGCACGTGGTATAAATGTAAAAAAAATTAATTCATAATATTTAACTAATAATATATGATAATAATAAAAATGAGGAAGTGTATTTGGAAACATTATTAATCATTCTTAATGTATGTATAATGATATATACTAATCGGTAATTGCTATTGATATACGTTTAAGTTAAAAACTTTTTTTGGACAGAACTCTATTTATAAAGTATTTTAATATGAATTCACAGTTTAAAAATCAAATTAATTATTTAAAAATAAAACTTAAAAACTCCATTATAATTATAATGTCTTATCCAGTATCGCAATAAATTGCTTTTATTGCAATGTTGCTTTCATAAAAAAATCTATATAGTAATGTAATTTTTTAATAATGGCAGTATGTTTATAGTTTGAATTAAATTTAACGCAAAATTTACCTGTTTATATTCAACATTGACTTTCTGAGCTCCGCAATCATCGCAAGCTTCGCTTTCCACATTGACTTTGTGCGCATTTTCAAACAAATGTATAATAACATCGCATCGATTGCAAACTAGTTTCCACTTTGGCGCAGCAGAAGGATCCAAAACAAGAATGCCTGTATCACATTCTGGGCAACTTGAGATTCCATTGGAGTTCATGCCATGTGGACAAGTTGGATGCGTACACAAGTTGCAGCCGCTCATACCCTTTTTCATGTCTCTGCAATTTTTACAGTTAAATGATATTAGTAGGCTTTGCAAATAAAAATTAGGAAATTAAAAAGTTAACTTTCATGGCGGAATACTTTAAATTCATATATAAATTAAACATATTTTTAAGAAAGTTTATTAAAAAGTTATTTATTCAATTACTATTTCAATGATTAAACATTTTAGAACTTTAGAACAATTAAACATTCTTCTTTCATTTAAATATAATTACTTTAAAAAGTAATATATTAAAAATAAACAATTAAAGGCTCACCTAAAGGGTGGATTATTGTAACAATATGGACAGAAAATGTAACTCTTCCCACGAGCACCCGTAGAAAATGATAGAAGTTCAAATTCATCCAATGGACATTTAAGCTCTTTGTAAATGCGAATATTTCCATTTTGTGGCAGACTGTAGGTTTCATTACAATGTGCACAATGTAATCTGGAGGGCTTTGTTTGTATGTATTTGATATAACGCCGACATTTGCCGCATCTAAAAGAATTCATTATATTATTTATAATCCATCAAATTACATTGAAAAATATAACTGAAAGATAGGATTTAGAAAACATTACCGTGAATATGATTTCCCGGATGCCGAAAGTGGAGAAAAGGAAACCTCAAATAATTGATCCATAGCATCAATGCTTTGTACGAAATAATGAAACTTTTGTTTAAAAATTTCAACAGTGTGTTGTAAAACAGCATAAAAATCAGCACGCCCAAGAGCAATTAAATTTAATTGCTCTTCTACTGCAGATCTCATTGTAGGTAAAACAAGTTCAGGATCAATCTGTTAAAGCAAATACTTTTTTCATTTATTTATTTTAACTGGCAGTTAAACAGAAATATCTGAAGAATTTGTTTTTATTCACAATGAATATATTTTATAGTTACTGTATACGAGACAGATCAAAGGTCATTCGCCAAAATTATAACTTACTTTTTGGTAACCATGAACCAGCACAATGCCAAGAGAAGTTGGAACAAGTTTTCTACCGGAGGCAACGTTTACATAATTACGAACACATATATTATTAATATGGACTGGAATAGAAGCATCCGTGCCTATTCCATGTTTTTCCATTAAAGATATCAATTCTGATTCAGTTAAGTAATCAGGTGGTTGTGTATATAATTCTTGAAGTTTCACCTATTATAACATATATAATTAAAAAATGAAATTATTATTTATGTTAATAAAATTGACTAGAATATATTATACATATATTTGAATTATTTTCTAAATTTTTGTCTGCAGAATTGAGAGTATAAATAAGTAAATAAAAGATGAATAAAATTTTATTTACCTCGTGAATGCCAACTAATTCACCAATCTCAAATTTTGGAAGATTTTCATCCGCACTAAGTGCTTGCCATGTAAGGAGACTAGTGTAACCTGGATCCAACAAAGTATGTCCATTGCATGTAAAATGTTCGGTTCCAATCTCAAATTTTATTGTCAGGCTACGGTATTTACAATCACGAGCCAGCTATAATATAAATAATTATTATACGTATAAAATTATTATAAATAATTATTAAATGTATAAAATGCAATTAGAATACAAAAGAATTTTACCGTAGCTATGAAATGCCTTGTTATGTAATCATACAATCTCCATGAATCACCATCTAATTCCCTTCGGGTAGCAGCCTTCATTGGTGTTATAGGAGGATGATCTCCAGCATCGTGACCTTTTTTTGGTCGATTAATTCCTTGGGTTAGAATTGTTTTTACGTCATAGCCCCAATCAGGATTGTTTTCTTGTTGTCTTAATGTTGATCTACATGAAAAACATAGAGAATATTTTATATTTAAAATTATAAATAATAATTACATTTACTGATTTTGATAACATTTTTATACATACAACAAATCAAAATTCTCAGGATAAGATGTAGTTTCAGTTCGTGGATAGCTAATATATCCCATGGTATAAAGACGTTCTGCAATTTGCATTGCATGATGCGGACCCATACCAAGCCCAGAGCTCGCTACTCGCATTAATTCTACAGTATTTAATGCTATGGGTCTTGACTTTGTTTTTTCATTTCTTTGTATGTGTACTACCCTAAAAGCAGTGAAATAAAATTTTAGTATATTTATCTAATAAATAAATTTAATAATATTAGTAATGAAGAAAGCAAGAAATATTACCTTGCATGTTGGTGCTCCTTCACTTGACTTAAAAATATATTGGCAATTTCTTTATCAAAGGATCGCACACGAGACCAACTTAATGGAACATCCTGTCCTTCTGCAGTTTTTACAGTAACCTATTTTAATGAATATGAAATATATAAATTATTTGTTTTGACATAAATCTCAAAAAATGTTAGTACATAAATAATCTAAATTCAAATAAAAATATTTACATGTATAACCCAATAAGGATCCGGTTTAAATGTTTGAATTTCGTCATGTCTCTGTACACAAAATCCTAATGTTGGGGTTTGGCATGGTCCATAAGAAATGAGTGACGCATCTAAGTCACCATATTTTCCCTAAAACATGGCAAATTGTTATAATAATTTAAAAAAAGAAAACATTTGTTTCATAATTATAGATATAATAAAAAGAATTATTCTGAAAAATGGACTATCTATTATTATAACAAATATTAATAGATGGTTCATATAATATTTATCTTATTAGATAATAAAATTTGATTTATACTTGAAAAAATTTAGTTTGATATCTCGTAAAAGCACATCCTATTCTCAGATCTAGCTCCTGTCTTGCATCAACACTTTTGGCTTCATTTTCATTGGGTTTTACTAAATTGTTTAAAGCGGATACAATATCCTTTTCAGTAATGGCTGAAAAACGTGCTCGCCAAATATCCTATAACAATTAACTTATTAGAATTGAAAAATCAAATTTACATTCCTTAAATAACAGATGTATTATTTTTATTAAGTATCTTACATTGAAATTTAATCTTCGATTTGACAATTGTATCGCATTAATAACTTCGAAACATATATTTTCTCCTTCCTTGTCACAATCCAACCATAATACTAAATAATCACAATGCATACCTTCCTTACTTAAAAAATAAGGGATTTTCAATTTTGCATTTGCCTCTTTTTTTTCTGTCGGACAAGTAAACAGTTCTGCCTGAAAAATGAAAAAATAATTATTTAAAATTAATTCAATTTATATAAAAAAACAAAGAATTAATACAATAGGAATAAATAAATAATTATAAATCAACTTACAGGGTCAACTTTGTCCCAACTATTGTATTTGCCAACAAAATCCAAACTCATAACATGACCACAAACGGATGTCATCTTAAAATTGACAGTCTCATTTTTAAATGGACCAGTCCATTCATGAACGTAACAAGATCCATTCAATCCTGAAATAATACATTCATTATTATAAATATCCCATCAATCTTAATAATTTTAAAAATATTATATTTATTAATTTCCCATTAAAAAATATAAATTAATTATTTTAAACTAAATTTGTTTAATGTTGTTAAAATCACTCCTTTACTTAAATTAAAAGACGTGGTTTTTAAGTATTTTAATTTTAAGATCACTAATTTGAATATTTTAAAATGAAACATAACCTTTTCTGGAAGAACAGCGTCCTTTACTCAGAATGTTAGCCAAAGAAGCAGCTAGCGTAGGCTTTTCAGCCACCATTAAAGCTGTCTTCATCTTGACTACAACTTATTTTGACAATAAATAATAAACTCTATAATAATTATATCGTAAACTACTTTGATAACACCATTGTCAATCTTGCAGGAACGTGTCGCTTGCTCTCGACATTGACGCCAATACAAAGTTACGTACCTGCGTACAATTTTATAAACATAATTTTATTAGCGTTCTCTCATCATTTCACAACTATTGTTAATCTTAACAAAAACTTATGTAATAATCATTTTTATAAACATATTCATCGTGTCATGTTTTATCGATTATATTTAAATCAAAATTCACAAAATGTTATCTTTAAATTTGTTGACCAAAGTATTTATTTTATATTGTTTTATTTTATTTACATATTTAAAGTATTTTTAAACATTGTCTTTTAGTTAAATATGTGAATATGAAGATATTTTACCGGTGGAAAAATGCCAGGGGTACCAAATTTAATATGTACAGTCATGTATATTTGCCCCATCGACTATATGAAGCTTATTTTGCTCTGATCCAGCATGTGTCAGGATGGCCGAGCGGTCTAAGGCGCCAGACTCAAGGTTAATACCTTATCATTGTATAATGAGATATGGGCGTTCTGGTCCTCTCTGAGGGCGTGGGTTCGAATCCCACTCCTGACAATTTTTTTTATTATTAATTTTTTTTTTATATATATTGTACTTAATTAACTAAATAATATTTTAATATAATTGTAATTTCTGCGGAAAACAATTTTAATACAAATTTTTTTTATTAATTACACTATTTAACACAAATAAAATAAAACTCATATTTCTTGTTAAAATTGGGATTTTTCAGAATTCTTTTCCACAAGGTTTACATTGCAAATTATACTTTAAAAATCCATTTTAATCTACTCGTTACTTTATCTTGAAAAATACCCCTAATTTATTGAATAACTTATAAGCACACAAAGTCGACTTTTTACTCTGATCCTTATTTAGATGAGCAACTAATTAACTTTTATATCAGATACCGGATAAAAAATTACCGTTTTAGTAATTGGAAATTATGGTTTACTGAATGAAATTAATGTTTATTGGTTTTAATGTCGAGCATTACAATTAAACTTGTTAGTTATATGCAAAAGTGCATAACTGAATATGCCATCCACGAGCAATAAAAGTCTCAAATTCAAAATAAGAATAGTGTATTTTTTCGGGAAATTATGGGGAATGTTTCCTCAAATTTTAGACGAAAGTTTCGTGCTGCAACCTTCGCGCGTTGGGGCCGTTTACAGTATAATGTTGAGCATCTGTTATACTGGAATTTGCGCTTATATCGCTTATTTAAATACATTATTATCTCGAAAATCCATTACTGCATATATTGCGCGAGAGCTGAGCATTATATTTCAGTGCGGAGCTATTGTCGTGGCTTGGTTGCAAGTAGCTTTCAATCAGATGAAAATTGATGATATTTTGAGCGACATGAAAAAGGTGCACTTTATTGAAAAGAAGTTGGGCATCAAGGGTGATAATATTAAATTGGTTCAGAAATTCGTTCACATGGCTATAGTTTTAAACTTTCTGTACATAGCATTTTTCACCTTCACTGCTGTTTTTCGCGAAACTTTCCAAACTTTAAATAAAACGATCGTTTTAATTTACAATTTGTTTCACATAGTCAATCACAATTGGATCTTCATTTTTATTTATATTTTACTATTCCTGGACACTAAATTCCATGAAATTAATATGACAATTAAAGAGTGGAATGAAATTTACAAAAAGGATCCTAATACTAATTCTGGGTATTTATAGAACAATTAATACAAAAGTGCCGTGTAAAAATGATAATGGTCGAAGTTTTAATGAAATTAACATTGTTTCAGTAGATTAATATACAAAGTGAAGAAGATAAATTACTTGTACCAGCAATTATCCCATATCACTGAGATATTGAGTGACTATTTCTCTTTGTCTATTTTATTGTCAATATTATCACGCTTCTCTGAAACATTTTTGGATGTCAATGACTTATATTTTATGATCACTTCCCATAAATGGAAAATGAATACTGTATGGGTTTTTGTAATAACAGTAATTTGGGTTAATTTTAACTTGTTAGAATTATATTTTGCTTGCAGCTACGCAGATTCCATGTCGAGAAAGGTAATAACATTGTTTAGTATATCAATTTCTTATTATTTTAAGATTATTATAAATTTCAGGCTCAAAAAATGGCCACGTATATACACAAATTTTATAGTAATATTTCTCATCATACAAATACGGTAATTTAACGTCACAATCAACTATTTCCGTATTAACGAAAAGGAAATACAATAATTAATATCCTTTGTAAAATTACAGATTATGAATACATTACTTCATTATTATCATGCAAAACTGGAAATCAAGCTTTCCGGATTATTGGTATTAAATATGATAACTTTTCGAGAAGTAAGTTCTTAAATACTTAAGAAAAGATTTATATCGTAATAATCCTTTATTTAATCGTTGCAGGTTTTTCAAACAATTATAATGTATGAAATATTCGTTATTCAAATTGAATTTAGTAATGTAGAAAAATCTAAAATTGATTCAAAAGTTAATATCACAGCCTAAGTACCCTGAAAGGTGAGATCAATACAATGAAGAATAATTAAAAAATATGCGCCTTTTATTTTCCATAACATTCGTAATAACATTTTTTGTGCATTTACAGGAATTATAATCGAATGCGAACAATAATCATTAAGAAGAAATTTAGACTTGAAAAGGAACTTATCTGAATCTTCATTGTAACTTAAAAATAGGTTTACATTCCTTAACTAAAGCAATAGAAAACGAAGTGATCGACATATGTACATTCAGAAATTATAATTACACTGTGCAGTAAAGACAATAAAAATATAATATAAAAAATTACAATTTTACGAAGAGGAAAGTATATATAATATTATTTCTAACATTTGCACAATTATGTAGTAAAACAATGTTGAAGAAATTACATTATATATAAATAACGTAAAATATTTCCATATTATATTATTGTTATTGCGGATATTGAATTCGTTATCTTTAAATTATGATGTTATATTCATACAGTTGAAAAATGTTGTATAAATATTCAGACTGCATAGGAATTCGTTGAATGAAATCTACACTTGGAAAAATTTTACAGCATGATTTGTTAACATAAAAATTATTTGTAAAAGAGCATTGAAATGTAGATAAAATTGATTACAAATTCTTCCAAGTGTAAATTGATATGGAAGTACATATTGAAAACATATAAAAAAGCTTATGTAATTTTTATAAATAAATATTAGAAATATAAACTATAAATAAGAACAAACTTTCGGGCAAATTTAAAAGTAGCATGAAAAAATGTCTACCCTATTAAAAATGCAGTATTAAGACATATAATAAGGTGCAAAAACTTATATACCGCAATCCATTTAGTGTCTATATATTTGTATGTTCTATACATCATTTCTAACAGGGTGTAACTCAAAAATCCTATTAAAGTTCGTAAATAGTATGTATGTTGCGATTTTAAGAATACAATGTGAAATTTTATTCCTTCGGATTATAAAACATTATATTAGAAAACAATCAATTATGATTTCATGCTTATTCTTTTTTTCGTTGACAGTGCCAAAGTTGTCTTACATTATCCAATGAAAAAATGACATTTTTCTGACATCACAGTTTTTTTTAAAAAACGTAAGGTGATGCTGTAAGTGTTAATTCTTAGATAGCGTAATTAATTCAGCATATTTTCTAAATTTTAAGATGGAGAAAAAATGTCTACTTCTGACATTTTATAATTATAATAAATTCAACAATAATTAAAAAAATATGATGAGTAAATTGCAAGCATTAAGTTAACATTTTCCAGATAAAACTCTGTCACGACAGACTTACAGCATCAAATTAACATTTTTAATTATGTTGTTATATTATTAGGCACTGGTTCTCCAATGCTATTGGCAGGTAATGCATTCAATTGTTCCAATAAAGTTTCCCTTTCTTGCAAGCTACTCCATGCCTTCTCTTGTTCTTTGCGAGATAAAGGAATTTTTCCTTGCTTTGAGATCAAAACTTTATTATAATGTTCCACAATTTCATTATCCACGGAAGAAATCTTTCTCTTTAATGCTTGACGTTTACTTTCTTCTTGAGCTAAATTAAGTAATTTTTTTAATTGTGTAACATTATGATTAGATAACGCTGAAAGCTCCTGTTGACATCGTTTGATTTCAGCCAAAATTTCGTCATCTTCTTGGTTTTTCTTTTGCGTATCAGAATCGAGGATTCCCTAAAAAATAATTAAAATAATCATTTTTATAAACTAATCTCCTAAGTCAATTTCAACTTATTAAAAAATGAACATTTATATTTTAGCATCTAAACATGAAGGTTTTGATTAAATAACTTTTTGATAATTTAAAGTATACATTTATTACATAACATATGTAAAGTAAATATTACCTGTTCAATAAGTTCCTTGTGAATTCTCATTTCTAAATTCATGGAATTCTGTATCGATAAATCTCTTAATACTGGTGGATCTCCGTCTCTAAACATTTTGTTATCCGCATTATTATTTGCAATGTAAACATTTTCTTCTAATAAAGCAGAAACAAGTCGCTGTGTGAGAGGTCCAGCCATGTCATTCGCCTTCTTATCTCCCTTTGAAAGTAATAAAGATGCATCTGATCTACTTTTTTTCTTCTCCCTATTAGGATTACCCGCATCTTCCTCCTGAAGTAAATCATTGTGGCTCCAAATAGTACTGTAATGTCTTCCTAAAGGGGGTATTTTCTTAAACTCACTGATATCTCCGTGAGTTGCTATTAATTCCTCTAATAATTTGATATCATCCGGCATAATATCTGTGCAATAAGGATCAACAGAGGCCCAAAATTTATTAAGTGTTTCGTTCATGGGTAGATTTAAAATGGAAGCATCAGATTTTGAACCTTCAATACGAATAGGTTCGTGTGGATTTGGTACCACTGGATTTCCTGAACTTCTAATGGTTCTTTGCTTCAGCAATTTTGCAGAATGTGGAGATTGAGTTTTTACTTCACGAGGCTTTGGTTTTTCCTCACGTACCCTTTTATCCAAGAGAGAAATTCCTTTGCCACTTTTGGAACGTCTGTCACGTTTATCTTCACCGGAAGTCATGTTAGAAATTTCTTCCTGCAGAACCCGACTTCTAACTACAACAGAAGATAAAAGAGTTTCCAATTCTAGTTGAAGGATATCTAGATCTTCCATGCCGACACCTTCTTCTGGATTTCTTTGGAGAATGGTAAAGTACCGAGGAAGGAGTTTTGCATTATCAGCAATGCGAATAACTGGAAGAGACATTGTACTATCTTCGTTCTCTGGACTGGTTTCTGTGTTAATATGAATGCCACCAGTTTTTCCACCTTCGCGCACTTTTCTCGAGTTCTGTTTACCTTTACCGGACATTACAATCATTTGCTGTAAACTGCAATAAGATTATTACTTTATTAAATAAAGTTTAAAATTATTTGTTATATTACAATAAAAATGAAAATGTGAATGACATATAGATGAATTCAAACTAAAGTAAACTATTTATTTATATTAAAAAGTTTTAATTAGAAAAGATTGATTTGTTTAATTTTACAATTCTAATTAAGTATTATTATAATCCAACAAATAACAACAATTAACATTTTATTTATTTATCACAGTCTATATATTCTATATCATTATACATAATTTGCTCTAAACATTATTTTAAAATACTTACAAACAAATGAAAACATGTTTATCTATTGGCTGCAAATGCTGAATTTAATTTGTTTAATTTTATTAACACAATTTTCCCGCTGTATTTTACTTGCTGAAACCAAATCAGAAAATAATCATTATGACAAAAAATAATCATTATGTACGAAGTAAAATAAAATCATCGAATTAATTCTCATATTTAAGAAAAATATTTATATATTAAAAACAATCTATTTTATTTATTAATTAATTATTTTGTTAAATGAATGTTATTTATTCTATAAATTTTGAAGCTAAGGTAATTTCATAACATACATTAATTTAATAGGATAAATGACAATTCAACTTATAATAACAACTTTGAAAACTAACCTGCACAATATAATCAAAATACCCCCACTTAATGGTAGACTGTGACCTTGATCATAGAAATTACAAACTGAATAATTATGCTGTCACTACAATCACTACGATTATGTTTTTAACCTAGTCGAAATGTTCGAAGTAAGCACCTTTCTAAAGCTAGTAAGCAAATGTTGCTAACTAACCTCATCAATTTTATTTTACTGTTTAATTAATGCTACATGTACCAACTCCGGTTCGATCTAATTACAGCGTAATTTATTTATAAATGAAGTTATCCATGAAAATTAGCGAGTTTTCCCAATCTTTTCCACTTTCCATTTATGTTCAACGTTCCATAATATCTGACGATATCACAGATATCACATAATCAATGGCAACACCCATAAGAACAGAAGATCAAAACGTCGAACACACCGCGAAACCGAAAAGTAAAATTCCTAAAATATCTACTATACTTGAAATATATTACTATACTAGAACGTGCACTCATGTAACAAAACTGGTCAGACAAAGAAACCAACGTGCGGATAGGTTATCCTTGTTGTACAGTCAGTTCAGCAACTTTGAACCGTATTCACAAC
>JABFPN010002862.1:0-20344 GCA_022817305.1 Leptoteleia sp. ZL-2020 | reverse complement strand
ATCGTGTCTCAATGTCATTGACCCGATGTATAAACAAGTTTTCGTTTGTATATTTATAATCATCGAATTAAAATTGAATGTATCATAATTGTGTAATTTGAAGGAATATAAAAGGATATTTTACATTATATATATATATATATATATATGTATATATATGTATAACATCATTAATACAACTTTAATTCTTCGCGCGTTAATTTACATTCAATTCTTCAAAGATAAATGAAGTTAATCGAAGTGAGTAACAATCAACCATTGTAAATCTCATTTCTACAATGTTTTGCAACAAATCATAAATATGTTAAAATTAGTTTCATGCATGAACAGATCAAAGAAAAATTATACTTGACAAATTACAACTGTTTATAATATTCAAAGTATGTATTTTCAGAGAAAAGAACAAAATTTGATAAAGAAAGAAATATTTCTGATAAAATATTGCATATGCTACCTGTATTATTCACTTTCATCTCTGCAGGTGTCAGTTCACATTAAATTCTTTATACATATGTGAACTTACTGGCAGTGAATGAGACTGTTTATTCCAAATCTTGGGGTATTTTGCAATGAATATTAAATTAATTAACATTCAGTGTGAACTGACACTTGAAAAGTGAAAACTTAAATACAGATGTAACATATGCAATTGTACACCAGATATACTATTCTTTCATTCATTTTTTGTTCTCTGCTCTGAAAATGGCTGAATTGAATATTATAAACAATTTTAACTTTTCTACTAAACGTTGACTTTGAAATATTCAATTTTAAAAATTAATTTCAACGTGTTTCTTATAAAATATCCAATCTTTTAAGAATTTCAATAAGCATACTTGTGTGTTAAAAATTAATAGTCAGCTGACTCTGCATATGCAACTGAACTGAGTGCAAGTGATTACCAATGTTAAATCTGATATTTTCAATACTTTGCAGTAAATGTGGAACACGTTGAAACTAATTTTTATGCATGATCAGTGCAATGGCAACTAAGAGTGGTCAAGTTAAAATTGTTTTTAATATAAACAGCATGTATTATCAGGGAAGAGAACAAAATTTGATAAAGATAGTATCTTGGGGTATTTTGCAATGAATATTAAATTAATTAACATTCAGTGTGAACTGACACTTGAAAAGTGAAAACTTAAATGCAGATATAACATATGTAAGTGTTCACCCAATATACTATTCTGTCATTCATTTTTTGTTCTCTGCTCTGAAAATGGCTGAATTGAATATTATAAAGAATTTTAACTTTTCTACTAAACGTTGACTTTGAAATATTCAATTTTAAAAATTAATTTCAACGTGTTTCTTACAAAATGTCCAATCTTCGTTTTTAGACATCATTTCAGTACCATATGACTGAAATTATTTGTTTAACTTTTTCAAAAACGCACGAAAAATGTTAAAAGATATTTACCCCGTTTAAAATATTTATATGGAAATTCCATATGGAAATTCCATATGGAAATTCCATATGGAAAATTGGCCGACATGGAAATTCCATATGTAGGTTCCATACGTAAATTCCATATGTAGGCTCCATACGTAAATTCCATATGTAGGCTCCATATGGAAATTCGATGTGGAACGTGAACGGAAATTTAGAAAATTTTATATATGAAATACCACACCGAGAGAAAATTTTTTGTAAAAATTGTAATTTTTTTTGTAATTTGAGGACATAGTGGATAAAGCCAAATAGTTACACTCAGAAATTAAAAAATGTGTTCATAAAACAGGTAAATATTACAATTTTCCACTTTATTTTTACAAATTTTTGAATACATTGTACAATTTTTTATTGTACTTTTTGCAACCTTGTCCAACATGTCCTCAAATTACAACGAAAAATTACATTTTTTTCACATTTTTTCTCTCAGTGCGCAATGAGTCACGTGACTACATGCAGCGACTTTGTATGTGTTCGATTTCTTTTTTTTTTGCCTTTCATTACACGCGGACGAGTAAAAGCGAATGAAGAAGAGTAAGATGAATTATGTGCAGAAATTATTTATGGAAATTTCATATGGAAGTTCCATACGCGGATTCTGTCTGGAAATTCCATATGGAAGTTCCATATACAGATTCAGTTTGGAAATTCCATAGGGAGATTATGTATGGAAATTCCTTATGGAAGTTCCGTGTATACAGATTCCGTTTGGACATTCCATAGGGAGAATATGTATGGAAATTCCATATGGAAGTTTCGTACAGAAGTTCCGTACGGAAATTCCATATGGAATTAATAACTAATTAATGAGTATAATAACTTCCCCTATTGCAAATTCTTGTAGAGTCATATTGTAGCGAAACAATATCCGAATCCCAAACTTTTTGTGCAATATAACTGGTTGTAACATCTGCTAATTAAAAAAACACCCAAAAATGGGCAAATTTGAGCTATTCAAATTAACTAAAATTAAGCTTTTTAAAGCCCAGTTTTATATAAATAAATTATTATTCACGATGAAGAACCTGATTTATTTTTCTTTTTATTTTTATTCTTAAATATATTATATAATAATATTTTATAATAATATTTATTATACGAATTTATAATAATAAATAGTATATATAACTAGATCCTTATTAACATTTTTTTATTTCCTTCAATTTTGTGGAAATGTGTTGCTTTGCAAGTTTCATCTGTTTTTTTATACTGTCTTCGTTCAGTTCAGGCAACTCTACTTTCTTATATCAGTAACTAAATTTAGTCCAACTACTAAATTTTTGTTATCGCGATTACATTTTTCAATTGCAATAACTAGAATTATATCAAAAGTAACCGTAAAACTAATATTAGGCAACGAAATTGAAATATTTTTCTCAGTGCATGTTAATTTACCCTTTTATTGCAACCAAAAAGTACCATGTTTATCGATATATCAAAATATGTTTGCGATCGCCAGACATGAAATTTATCTTTGCGGTGATTAATTTGGAGCTGTAAATAATTAATTCATGAATAATTATATAGTGAAAGAATTTTTTAAAAATTTGTGATCGTAATTGTTAGTGATTTTTTTATATATAGGATTTAAGAGAAAGATAAAATGGAATACCTGTTTATTTAAAATTCACTTAAATACGAATTTGAAAGCACGTATGAATTTGAGCATTTTTCATCTTACTTATTGAACATAATAATAAATGAAGTTTTTTATACACTCACTCTTTGTGAATCTTTACCTCTTTTGATAAACTGACTTGTACTTATGTTTAATTCGAAGGGTGCTTACGTTTAACATCCTGCATGCGTGAATCGTTATCCACCAGTTACTAACCGTTTTTTGAATCATTATTTCATAAGCACAAATGGTAAAAAGTCTCATACGATTGTATCATTTGTAGTTCGTTGCTGCATTCGTGGTCCCCACTTCATATTACCATAAAATATCAATTTCATTTTCGTCACAGTAATAACATGCTCATGATATGCTGAAGTTTCTGAAATATCTTAAAACTATTCATTTAACATTTTTCAAGAAAATACCCTGTGCAATTCTAATTAATTTGTGTCATACTACACTGAGAAAAATATTATACAATAAAATACTATTTGCGTTAGTTAACCGAATGCATAAGGCATCTGCTTGTGTGAGATATTTTACGAACAGTAATAGAACTTTTTTATTATTACTGTTCGTAAAATGTCTCACAATGTTAGAATAAAATAGGAGCGTGTACTTGATGCATTAGGTTGACTGACACAAATCGTACGTTTTTCTGTCATTTTTTCCTCAGTGTACATGTCTCTCATTGTTTTTTTTCTTCTTATTGTTTGTTGAAATTAAATTGGAATAACAAATTATGAAAACTGTAGGGCATATAAATAAATGAAATATAGTGTTTTACAAAGATTTAATTAATTATTAATTTATACGTAAAAAATATAGTACAGTGCATTGCATAATAACGTATATAATGAATGTAATGACTAATAATGTAACGTAATCGGTACCGCAGAAATATATTGTTGTTCTACTTCTATAAAGATGCATGGCTTATTAATTTCATTTGTTTGTATTATTCTTAAGTCACTACTTATTGCATTAACAATTTTTAAGTGAAAATTATTATCTTCGTACATATCACATATATTGACATTTCTTACGAGACATAATTCCACCGCATTCGTAAAGTCAACTATGAATTCAACAATTTTTACATAGTCACCATTCATGAGTTGCGCAAAAGAACTATCAGATCGCTTAAATTTTCTTTCTGATGTACAATATAAAGAAGTATATTTAACCATTTTCATATATGATTCTGTTTGCTCCGACAAGTTACATTGTTGAATGAATTCGGTTTTCGTTGTTTTTTTGGCACCAAAATATCTGCAAGTACTTATTTTAGTGTGTTTAACAGCATATCGTCTATTTATTTCATTATAGAAATGCTGCGCTGGCGAATTCGCAAAATTCATTCCATGTTCAACATAATTTAAAGCTTGTTTCATAATAATTCGTCGTTTTATTTGCTCATGTACACCTTTACCTGCAAAAATTGTCTTAGCAATTGTTCCATTTGCTGCTTCAAATGGAAAACCGCTATGAGACCACAATGGTCCCCAGTTTTTTACACTTTTTCCAATATGCAGAAGCTGGTGTACGTTGTATGTCATTGCAGATAACCCATACAATTTTTGAGCATTGCTTACAAAATCCGTTAAAAGTGACGTAACCTTATGTATTTCGTTATGCGATATTTTATCTTTTAACGAAATATATAGTGCTTGGACAAATTTTGTCCAGTGAAGGATATACTGGTGTGGAAGGAATGCAGTTAGTAATGGAATACTGTAATACAGCACCCAATTTTCCCATTCTCTGGCGTTCCATAATTTTCGAGCTGACAATTTTCGGGACAGTCGAGCAACTTGCAAAGGGGGTTTCATTTTTTGTAATTTGTTGTCAAAATCTTCTATATACTTATGAAGTGAATAATTTGTTCCTCTTGTAGTAAACCAATACTCTGCAAATTGCTCGGCCACACCCAGAAGCATTGTGTGCATGTAATCAGGGACGAAGCCATCTATTATATTGAAACTTGATAATAGTACAAGTTGCGATGCCATTTTAAAACCGTTTACAGTTCTATTCTTATTTATTTTTCGTAACTCTACAGCTGCTATCATGTCTGATATTGCTGAATCATGCGTTCTTTCTTCTCCAATAATTTCGTACGGATATTTTAGCGCTCCATCTTCTGCAGACCATTCTCCTGGATGTTTACACCAGTTACAGCCAAATCTGCCATTAAATTGAGTTAATCCTTGCATAATGGCGCGAGCAGGACTATCTACACAACAACACAAACCATACAGTTTCACCACTTTTGTGTTACCATCTATGTTACATGTTACACCATTATTCGACAAATTATTCATTGTGTCCACAAATGGCTTCAAAAATATATTCATATTTGGTTTTTTTTCACCAAACCAAATCCCGCACAAAATGGGACACTCAAGTCTTTCGGCGATTGGAATTTCATTTATGGTTAACTGTATCAACCATAATTGATAGGTTGATCTATTGAATACTCTTACACCGTCAGAGTTAAATGTATATGTGGCATACTGTTCATTATCTGATAATTTTACTTGCGCGAGAAACGTTTTATATGATGTACCATCGCAAATATCTTCTATTACATTCGTATTCGACAATGTACTTCGTTCAATTATGTTGCAATATTCTGTCCAGTTCTTTTCCAGCTGTCCTTTAATATCGCGCGCAGGATCTAATGTAACAAAGAAGTTATTCTTACTGAACACGTCAACATCAATAATTTCTTCGCATTTTGTACAAGTTACAACTTTATCTTCTCCCGCTTTGTATGGACCAATGTAAACGTTACAGTTATTGCATAGCGCATGGTGTATCACAGTGTCTTTTGGGTTAAAAAATTCTTCAATAATATAACGAGAATTTGGCAAAATGGGCTTTTGAAACATACTATTAACCATTTTAAACAAATCAACTACTGCAGTTTGAGATATAGAATGCACGAACGCGTATTTAAGAATCATGCACATAATATCGCTTTTGCTCGCTGTAACAGGGGTTGTTATGGGGTTCAGGGTTTCTTCGTCGTTTAAGAAAGTCCTCAATCTCCTGAAGTAATTATCATCGACCTCTATATTGTGGTATTCAACATCATGGAATTCTTCTTCGTCCGAAAACATTTCTGATAATGCATCGTCATACTGCTCATTATTGTCCTACGTAAGTTATGTCATTAATATGAATACGCTAAGTCATGCAACATGCGACACAAAATACATATTTCTAGTACACCCAGTCCAGACGATTCGTCACCCACCTAAGTTTAATGTAAGAGAGTTTAAGTTGACTATTCTGCCAATGAAAGCAGATTTAGAAACGGAGCTTAAAGATGTGTAAGAAATAGCGAACGCTTTTTCTTTAAGCTGCGTTTCTAAATCTGCTTTCATTGGCAGAATAGCCAACTTAAACTTTCTTACATTAAACTTAGGTGGGTGACGAATCGTCTGGACTGGATGTACAAATCACAAACAATCCCAGCATTTGGATCATAGAAATGTACTCTTAAACTCTTAAACATGCTATGGAGTATCATTGTAATATATCTTCGCGAGAAAATTGAGGCCTTGTGGCAAACGGTGGTATAATCAATGTACTCTTATATTTCATGAATTCAGCTTTAATGTAAGAGAAGTCCGTATCTAACGATCAAATTTTACTAACTTAATATAGAATATTGTATACAAGCAAACTAAAGAATTTTTCTGCAAATATCTTATAAATAAAATTAAAAAAATACTTTCTTCTTTCTATTTGATTAATTTTTATCTTAGACAAATGTTCATAATTAAGTTTTGAGTATTCGACCTTCAGATATTCTCGGGATATCATCAGAATTTCTCTTGCTATTAGAGTACATCCAAATACATCATCAGGACATCAAAGCAAAAGGAAAAAATACAATCAATGTTGTCCATTAGAGCAACTTTTCATAATTTTAATACTTTATAAAAGACGATGGAAAATTCATGTGCTGAAACGATTTTATACAGATAAAGTTACACCTCTTCAATTTCAACTGTCTGATTTATATCCATTACACCTTCATTATCAGATTCTTCAGAATTTATTTCGTCATTTGTTTCAGGATTCTGGTCGTCATTACTTTCTACAACCGTTTCTTCTTCGAAACATCTTCCTTCAACAATATCTACCTCTTCATCATGTTCTGCAGCATGCAACTGTAAACATTTATTTTTATATGCATTGAAGTGTAATGTATTTGCAACAGAACTCTCGTCTCTATGTTGAACGTTAAATGTATCTGCCTATTTTGAAACTTTTGCAATTGAGCCGATTAAAATGTTTTTTATGTTTGTACACAAAAAATGTTTAGAGAATCATTTTTATTAGAAATATAAATTGTGATGTACACCCAGCGTCTGTGAATCGTCCAGTAACTAGATCACAATTGAACGCTACCTTCTGTAATGTAATGTAAGTATACGAGTTCAAATGTCGTCTAGTTATTGGACGATTCACAGACGCTGGGTGTACTTCATCATATTACTATTCTACATTATACACTATGCACAAAAATTAGCACCCCCCCCCAATCTTCGAAAAATTAAGTATTTATTAAACGTTCATAACTTATATACTTTTCAACCAAAATGCTTCATTTTTTTAAAGGAAAGCTCATAATGTCAGTAATATTTTTATTTTTAACGTCTGTAAATATTTTAATCTTGTACTTTTTTAACGACCGTAAATTTTTATACAACATACTAAACATTATAAAAAGAATATATGATATTAAATCATTTGATTTGTCTGATTGACGTTTCGGCCAATCTTGTGGTCTATAATGTAATCTATAATGTAATTCAAACACTGGAGTTGAAGTCATATTTCTCTCATTTTCGTATTGCAACTTATGTGTTTCATCTAGTTGTAATTCATTATTAAATTTGTATGGAGATTGATGCGTATATATACTTTTCTTTGTTATTATTAAATTCTTCATATTACATAAACTTTTTATTGACTATGTTTATATCGTATATCTTTAAATTATTTTTAATTTTATTATTTAAATATTTTATAAGTGGTATGGTTACACATAAAACACCATAAAAACAATGCACTTAATGCTCAAAAAGATACAGAAAATCTCAATAATATCTAGGACAAAATCATATCATAAAACAAATTTTTAGCTATATTGAAAATTAAAATAAAAAACAAAACTAAATCAAAAATAAGATTAAATATCATTGCTATTTAATATGATCAACAATATTTAATATGAAGATTTAAATAATACATTCAAGAATAAACAAATAAAAGTATATATACGCATCAATCTCCATACAAATTTAATAATGAATTACAACTAAATGAAACACATAAGTTGCAATACGAAAATGAAAGAAATATGACTTCAAGTCCAGTGTTTGAATTACATTATAGATTTTGAACAATGACTACAAGATTGGTCGAAACGTCAATCAGACAAATCAAATGATTTAATATCATATATTCTTTTTATAATACTTAGTCTGTTGCATAAAAATTTACGGTCGTTAAAAAATTACAAGCTTATAATGTCAGCTTTCATATGCTGGTGGTTAAAATTTTTTAAACTTTAAAGAGATGGCACTGCATCAATTAATTCAAATGAATGAAAATTGCAAAAAAATGTGAAAAATTCTAATCAATCTGGCTATTTTGTAAACGTCGCATTGATATGATGTTTCATTATAAACAGAAAATTCAGTCTTCTAATTACAACGCTTGAAGATGCACGTCAACGCAAAAACATGTGTTTTTGCAAAGTAACGTATCTGCAAATATGTTTACACACTCGCATGCAATTTAACGATTTTGCAGGTATATTCATTAATTCAAATGCGTGCAATTGTGGAGAAATGCATGCAAGCATGTGAACCTGTGTGAAAACTCGTCAACATGCGTACAAAAACATTTTAACAAAACAATATTAGTATTACATACGTTTCTTCTCTCATGAAGGTGTGGTTCGTTTCTATATCTTCTGTCAGTCCGATCTGGTATTGAATCATCAATATGACCAGCATGATAATAAAGCTTATATGGTCTACGTGTATGCATTTTACTGCAACATATCAATCAGAATGTTATTGATACATTACATACTTTATAATACACACAATAAAATTAAAATGCACTGGTAGAAGGCAAGTATTCCTTTGAAACATAATAAATTTTAATCCATATAACGTAATATCTTCTTTAGAAACATTCTGTTATTTCCCTCTACTTCAAAGACCTGGCAATAACCACTGTGGTGACGATTAATTAACAAAATTAACAATTAACTTTGGTTAAAGTGGTAATCATTTTGATAAGATGTTGTATTTTTACAATGTAAATTTTAACAACAGTACAAGCAAAAAATGTAATCAACTGACTTTTGCTTTAAATATAAATTCATCAATTACAGATTAATAAGGTTTATTTCTTATTCAATGTTCCATCTAGTTTTTGTTTAAAAACAAATTATTATGTTATCTTATTTTATTAAATATTATAGCCATTAAAATTATATTGTAAGAGGACAAATTTAACTTCAAATTTGAATCTTGAAGATGTGTTTTTGAGAAACTAGTAAAAAAAATTTAAATTTAAGTTAATACAAATTATTTAATCATTATCATTTAAAAATGTTATTACATTAAAGATTTCGGTTAATTTCTTTTAAAAATACTTTTTACCAGACCCAACATAGTAATAATTATTTCATCTTAATTAATAAAATATTAATTTCTTGTATAATAAAAATAATGTTAATAATTTCATAATTAATAAACAATTTACTCCTTTATGATATTTTCGAATAATCTTTACTTTAATTTAATTTTTTTTAAATATTTCATTTCATTACATTTTTTTTTAATATTTCATTACATTAATCTTAATGCATTTGTTTATTTCATTAATATCTATATTTATCTTGTTAATAAATAATTTTTTATGAACATATACTGCAGCTAATTTTTATTTTAAAATATTTCTTGCATCTATTTATGAAATAAGGAAATTATAAAAATTACAAATGCAAAATTATAGACTAATACTTTTTAAAAAATTTAAAAGTTGATTATTGACAAATAATTGAGAAAACTCACTTACCTAATGATGAATTATTTTTCTTTTGTTTTTATTTTTTTTATCCTGTTTCAAATTATGATTTTTACTTCTTTTGTAACACTTCTCACTTTACTTCTCACTGGATTCTATTTTTTTTGCCTTTAAATGTAAAAGACTTACAGACGTTTATTTACTCCTTATTTACCCTCAAGCCAGTCACAAACCGTGTGGAAATTTCTAGGCCGGGGCTCGCACTTGATGTTGGTAACAAAGCGTTCAAAAAACTACTCCGGTTCTCTCTTACGTAATACTTTCTCTGTCATTCGCGTTAATGCAATAATGTAAATGACAGAGTAAGTATCATGTAAGAGAAAACTGCAGGAGTTCTTTGAACGCTGTATTATTAACTTGCATTACTAACACTTTGAAAACGCCAATTGTATCGCACATAAACCCCTGTATCGAAGTTTCCGAAATACTGGATTGTGCGTATTTGTACATTTATTCGGCCGTGTGCACTCTGCTTCAAACGATAATTAAAAGATTATTTAAACTTAACCTAAGTACGTAATTGGTTTCTTTGTTTGGCAGTGTGTTGTCCCAGTGGCTTTTGTTCAAGAAAAATTTGTTAAAAATGTAATAACATAATTTATATTTTGAATTTTGGCGAAAACTTAAACTACTGTCTAGCGCAACGAAGGGCGCTGTGTACTGTTTTTGGTTTCTGCTGAGAGAGTGCAGTATCGAGATCGTTATAAGTTAAAAACTGTTGAACGCGAGACATTAGTTAATTAGCGGCTCTTTAGTGTGATTATTTAATAAAAAAAAAAAAAAAACAAGTGGACAGTATTCAGACTGTAATCAAAGAAAAACATTATAAAAAAAGTATGGAAGGATTTGAAGGTAAGTTACCAAGAATATTAAGGTGAAATGTCATTCATTAGCCAACTGAAAATGAGGATAACCTCAAAAATAATACATATCTTTAAATATCTTTAAATTTTAGATTAGTTTTTACGTATTGCAACTCATCTCAGAGAGCTATTTTTTGGAAATGGTTCCATCAACTCTAGCTATTTGTTTCATATCTACTTCCAAAAGATAGCTCTCTGAGAAGAGTTGCAATACGTACAAACTAATCTAAAACAGTCTAAACTTGTTTAACTATGGATGTACGTTGCGTTTCTCTTTTTTTTTCTTTTTCTTCAAAATTGAATATATTATTATATTTATTATTAAACATTTCGTTGGTTTTCTTATTGTTGCAAATGACGTAAAAAGTTGAAGTCAGTATGCAACATTTTGTTTTTCATTTATGTAGATTATACTATTTATAGAAAAACATATTTGTTATGTATTTTTAATACAGTTTTTTCATAAAAATAAATATGAATGGTTCAGTTGCAAGGAACATTAAATTAGAATAAACTTTAAAAAATTTTTGTTTATAATTTCATAATAAATTAAAGAAAATGTAATTAGTAATAAATTAACCGGTATACAACAATAAATCATATAATATTTTAGCTTTATGGATCTTGCATGTAAATTGCAGCAATAATTGATACAATATTTTACCTTTACAGTTTTAATATACTTATTACCGGTTTTAATAATTTTGTATTGTATTATCTTATATGAAATTGTTAAAACATATACGGACCATACGTGTTTCATTTTTACTAGGATTGTAAATTCAATAGTATTATTTTCAGATGATCAAATTATTAAGAAAGCGTACGTTCGCTATTACGAGGATAAATTGCAACAAATTATAAATGTCAGCGACATAAAAAATTTCTACCCGGTTACTAAAATTGATTTTGAGAAAAATAAATATTATTCTGTAAAATGGGACGACGGAAGTTATTACATGGCACAAATCCTTCTGTTGGGATGTAAGTATAAATATAGTGTACATTAAGATAATTTTCTTTTTCATCATTAAATAAATATGCTAAACGTTTTTTTTGAAAACTTTTTTTTAAATTAATCTACCCAGTATCCAAAGAAGAACCTAAAACAATTTAAAGCCTACATTGCAGTATTACGTTTTTACTAAATGTACAATGTACTGTTAGTTAAAGTTTATCGTTTTGAAAATCCTCTTGTATAGATTTTTATCGTTTTTCGGATACTGGATATAAAATATTACTTGGTATTTTTTTATATATATTTACATAATTATTATTAATTTGTAATGAATATTTTATTTGTAACATAATATTTACATATGTACAATAATTTACAATAAAATAAATAATTAATATGTAATTATTAATTAATAATATGAGTTCAATTGAGAAAAGATTGAAACTTTTATTTTCACAATTGAAAGTGGTTATCTGAAAGGCAATGCCAAATTACTCTTAACTCGTTAAGTGTAAGAAAATTGTATACTCTACACGACCATAACATTCCCTGGTTAAAGTTTTGCAGGATTTTTTTATAAATTATTACACGTTAAAGATATATCATAATATTTCATGAAAAATCCTTAACATGTGATAGTTCATAACAAACATAACATATATCTGTTGCAAATTCCGTAATAATTCATAATAGCTTTTTTCTATTGTGAAATGTTGTGAAAATTTATCCAGGGTAATTACCGTTCACTTTTCATCTCCAATTTTTTTGCTATGGCTTAGTGCACATTCTGTTTTCCTGCAGAAGGCAATTCGTGGTTTTACAGTGCCAAAGAATAAGATTCTTGAATTACCGCAAAGATATTCTTCCGTGCATGAGGAAATATTCTCATTTCTCAAGTTGCAAGCTGTGAAATATATTTTAATTAAATAGAACAAAATATAATTTAACTGTAATTCGATAAAGCACTTAATTTTTTATTAAAATAATAAAACTGGGAGAAAAATATTCAAAATGTATTATTAAATACATAAGTAATTACACTCGACGCCCCCATTTTCCACCTTCTCATTTTCAACGTGCTCCCATTTTCAGCGAAACTTCTTCCCCATTTTCAGCGGAAATGTTCCATTTGTTTCGTTATTGAAACGCTATATCCGGTTCGCTGTTTGACCAATAATAACTGAATATCGCTGGCGGGAAATTAAAACTTGCTTAATTCATTAATAATTGTATACAGTTTAAGGCAGGTTACAACCGAAACAACCGAATAGAAGTAACCAATGAAAATATACATGCACTAAACACGTGCGCAATTGCGCCACGCTGAAAATGGGAGCGTCGAGTGTATATACTTCAAATGTATTTGATAAGAATTAAAATTTTTTATCATAAATATTAGAAATTTTAATGTATTTCTAGTTTCTCGGAAGAATTTTACTGCTTTGAAGATAAGAACAATATTATGCATCATGTACAAGTAATTTCAAATATTTTATTGTCCCTTATGGCACCAATGTTGGATATATGGATACACATCACTCGATACCAGGTGTATTAGCTTAAATCCAGTTTTCTATCTCGCTTAAACAGCTCCAAACAGCACTTTGAATTGTCGAAGAGATTTCGTTGTAATTTTGTCTGGTATGTTTAGAAAATTATAAAGCTGGGATCACTGAAACTACTTTTACTTACGAACCAGTTACCAGACAGTTATAAAATTTTGACGCATATCATTTTAAGGATACTATTATCCAAAAATCATATGAGTCTGTCAACGGTGTTGCCATGAACGTATGAAATGGGAAATATATTGAGTGATGTGTTACGCATGATCAATAAAAGAATAGATACCGATATTTATTTTGTTATATTTAACACTAGAACTCCCAAAATAGTCAATTTGACAACTCGGCGGTATCAAATTTTCTATAATTTTTTCAAATTGATTTCAAACTCAAAATCGTTTTGTTTTTTAATTATTTGTAATTGTCCACGTTTTTATCAACCAGCGATTAACGAACATGTTAGTACCTTTTACACTGCAAATTTAAGTTCAATTCTAAGATTATCCGTGCTTCATTTGTTTACTGTAATGCATTTCAGTTACAGTAAAAGCCACAAGTACACAACGGGAGTTGACTCCAAAATCAACTCCTAATGTGCATGGAGTTGCAGTTAAAATACTTTCACTAAATCCGTTTACAGTTACTGCAATCATATTTTAAGTTGCAACAATTGTTTACGTTTCAACTCTATGCATGTTGTCGCTGTGTAGTATTAGTGAAAATATTATAAGGAAGCATTATTTTATGTGCATCATATTTGTAATTAAAAAGTGACTTATTAAATATATTCAGATGACGAAAATGATATTCAGGAACAAATGCGTGAATCTCGTATTAAAATTACGAAAATAAAAGGATCACCATCTAAAGAGTCGAGTGAAAATACAGAGGTATTGAAAAAGGTAAGCATAAACAAGTGTTAATGGTTCATTGATAGCAGCGTAACCGTTCAGCCACCAAATATCTGGAGGACGGTTACTCTTCATATTTCTTAATATATACTGACTAATTTTTATTCATGCACGAAGAAAAATGAAATAATACAAGTTACTATAATTTCTGGCTTTCTGATACTATGCTCCAATGTTAAAAATATTATCAGACAGTATGGTAAACGGTGTCACTTTTTCAAGTAATAATTACCAAAACTGTAGTACCTCTTATCACACTGTCAAACATTACTTTATAGAAGAACACATAGAGTCTAAGATTATTATACTATTTTACTCAGTGTAATAATAATAATAATATAAAATTGTTATTTCATTTATCATTATTATGTTTGAATATTAATAATAAAATATGATAATTTATTTAATAATAGTGTTACATAATAAATTATTAATAATAATTATCAATAAGAAATGTAAAACGGTGCCTTGCACTGTGAAAATAAATAAAACTAATACGCACGTTGCAAACACCAATTACATTTTCGGCCGTAAATATATTTGCGTTAATTGTAAATTTTAGCCGTTAAAGGTTCCGTGGTTCTGAGTGTAATGTAAATGAGGAACAAATGAAATAAAATATAAGCAACAGCACAATTATATCTCTGAAACTGATAAAAAAGTTGGGATAAAAATGATTATTCTGTATCTAAAAATGGGGACAAATTACATCTTCTTGTCGTAGTTAACATAGAGTTTGAAAGAGGTCATGAGAATTGCATAAGTTATTATGATCCAATATTATAAAAATGAATGCATATCCTAAAACTCCTTTTTAGCTGTATGTTAATTATAATAAGAAGATGTCTGTCATTTGTCCCCAATTTTAGACACAGTATGAAAATTTTTTCGACCTTTTCCTCAGTGTAAGACTTTTTCGACGATATTAATTGTAACAATAATGACGCTCAGCGATACAGTGGTGGACCCCAATATCGGCGCAGTTAATAAGTCGATAACAAATTGTTGAAGCATCAGTTTCTTTTGCCCACGCGCTTACGAATCACCGACAACCTGAATATTTTTAATTGGAAATATAAATACAAATTTAATAATTAAAATTTTGCAATATTAGTAACATATAATGACTTCATTTAAAATGATTTACAGAAGCCGAAGATACAGGAAGATAATATGAGCTCAGATATCTTACAAAAATACGCACAAGATGGGAAAAAAAAGTTTCAACACGATGTTGCTCAAAATAAACAATTGACCTTCGATGAAGAAAAGCCCACCTTAATGAAATGTATGAGCATGCTAATAGCTTTGCAGGAGCAGTGCTTAGAAAAAGGTATGTTATAGATAGAATTGTTCAATTCAAAATAGGTCACAGTCTCTAAGAAGCTTACATTGCAGGAATAGCTTATTTCGAAATTCTTTAATAAAGATAAACAGTTTGCTAATTATAATTTATAATATGCATTTATAAATATGCAGATAATAATTTACTACTTTAAAATATTAATTGTTTCGTGTAGACAAAGAAATTCTGAGATTAAGATCCATTATACGAGACAAGGATGAAGCAGCCGCTAAAGCTTCGTGTGCCAAATCGTCCGAAGTGACTATAATAAAAGCAAGCTCTGTAAACGTAGACGCAGAAAACCAAGATTTAGGTATGCAAAACAATATACGTTATTTCAACATTTGTTTCCTCAGCAGATATTTGTAATCTGTATGCATACGATAGTGAGTTGTAAAGAAGAACTATCATTGTTACTACAAATGAACTAAGATTTCATTTATATATGCACATTATTTATACATACTAGTTATTTTAATTCGTCGAAAACTGACGTCAAATCGTTTCGCATTACAAAATATTGATAATTCAACCTCAACACCACGAGTTACTTTCATTTACATAGCTCTCTTTAGATATTTAAATTTTAGTTTTACCGTACAGAATCTGAAAGCATTATTTTAATGATTATAAGCGCTAACGCAATATACTGTAATGTTAAATGAGTATGATTCTCTAGCTTCACAAATTAATCGTTATTTAAACTGTTTTCTCTTTATTTTGCTTTATTTTACTTTGCAGTTTATCAGAAATACCACATTAATTTACCATTCTGGTTAATTCTTATTCTCCTTGTAACTTTGTTATTAGAGTTAAATACGATGAAATCGTCATATTTCTACAATTAAATTTTCACTCTGTATACTGCTTGTCCTCCAATAAGCGTTTCATCGTTTAGTGAACATTTATACACACCACTGTACGTCGCATTATCCGTTTTGTATTATTTTCACGAAATTAGCGAGGTGACTGAGGTGCAATTATTTGATATAAGTCAAACTGTATTTGTAATTCTTAGTGCATAATAATGCACGTTCAGTGTCGTGAAAGCCTGGCACAGAGAGATTATTCTATTGTTTAAAGAATGTTCAAAATCACGAACAGCAGGTTAATTCAGTTTTTAATGGTAATGTTGATAGTAATTTTAGTGGTAATTTTGTAATATTTTTCTGAAAAGCAATCTAGAAGAAACACTTTTACATGTATTATATACGTGATTTAATCGTACAATGAAATATGTTTCAGAGGAGGAAAGGAAAAGCAGTAAAAAGGATAACATTGACAAGGAAAGTACACCAAAGCCCAAGTGCTCATTAAACAAAAAAATATATGTAGAGGAAAGTAGCGACGAAGAAAATATAGCGTCATTGAGATGTGAAGTTGAAGAAAATGAAAAGGAGGATAAGGCTAGCGAAATAGAAAACGAAAATGAGGAACGTGAACCAAGTTTATTGTCCGTGCATAAAAAAAAAGGAGTGAGTTTTTTACATATTGTAATGCATGCAGTAAGACCGAATTGCAGCGGTACGTTCACTTTACCCCGAAATCATGAAATCAGAAATTTGCATTTTCCCTGTTGAAAATGTCTTATAAATTCATATAGCACTGTTTCTTATTGTATGTATAAGTGTCTAACACATCCTTCAATAAGTCCCGGGGCTAACTAAGAAAGCATTTGTTTCGGAAAATTTATTTCTACTCATCAACATAATCACGGTTAAGGGCAATACAACCCCATTCCAACGCTTTAGTTGCAGCGATTATTTCCTCATTCGAGATAACTCTTTTTCCCTGGAATATCTTTTTGAAACCAACAAAGAGCCAGTAGTCGCTGGAGACTAGATCTGAAGAGTATGGTGTAGGTGGGGAAGCAGATTGAAGTCCAATTCGGCTTGTGGCACAGTGCACTGTTTTGATAAAATATGATTTTTTTCTCCTTCATTGCCGATTTGACTCCGAAGTGAAATGGTGTTCATGTTCCATCCATTGCCACATACTGACACAAGAAATCTTGTTTATTGCGAGATAACAATGATAAACAGAGAAGACCCTTTTCGTAGCCAATTTTTTGTCTAAAATCCTAATATCCGAAAAACAATGAAAATCAATAAAAAGCGTTGGAAAACGATAAAAAAACTCAACAGTTGCATTAAGTTTTTGAACATTTTACGATAGACGGAATAAGTTATCGTTATTAACTGTAACAATACAATAAAAGACATTTTGTAAACCTTACATCGTAAAGCATAGTCAATTGTTTGATGTCGTAATTTTACAATAACGTACATGCATTACTCCAAAGTAAATTATTATTAAATTTGAATTATTTTAATTAATTATTAAACCTTCAGAGTTGATAGTACGAAAATATATTTCTTTTTAATTCTTTGATTTCTTCTATCGATGTAGTACAAAAATTTTGTTTTTCTTTACAATTATAAATGAAGGAAAGATATTGAAAATGTTCGTTTGTATTAATAAGAGCATACTTCTTATGAAGTATTCGCGCATGCACGTTTACTGACTTTCATTGTATATAAACGATTTGAAAACGTAATGCAAAACGCTAAAAACTTGCTTATCGTAATTCATCGTTTTTCGGATGCTGGGTCTTAGCAATCTCACGAACTTTTAGTTTGCGGTAATCCATCACGACTTTCAAAACTTGCTTACTATTTTTCGGAGTTACTGCTTCATTTGACCTATTCGAGCGTTCTGCATCATTTCTATCAGGGAGACCGTATTCGAAATCAGCCTACCATCGGCAAATCGTTGTTGTCGTCGGAGCCGAGTCTGGATAAAATTGTTTAAGCCATTGCTGAGCTTACACTGTATTATTTCCCATGAAATACCAAAGTTTTATCAACACACAAAATTCGACTTTTTCCTTTTTTTACACAAATGCAAAAAAGTAGCGTTATTTCCATCACAGTAAATTTGCTGTTTATGATCTTGACATGAAAATTAGACATGTGTCATTTGAAGGTTAAAATTGAAGTCGATTTGAGATTACTAATCTCATCTGCGGGTTAGTCCAGAGACTTATTGAATGATGCCTTTCAAACGAAGACTTTTCCAACAGAGTAATCAGAAAATCATTTCGTCTAACATGCAACTCGTTCAAGCATTTCTTCATCAAAACGCGTCTTTGATTAATAAGCTGAATTGTCTGTAAATATTTATAATGATTTCAGGTATATATAGGATGTAATATATATTTACCATTTAATAAGTGGCAACATTTGCAAGGACAAACTGATGCAGTGTTTGTGCGAGCGTTGTTAACAATGTACTGGACGAGAGATGAACTAAAAAAACGTTGTCTCAACCCTAAACAAGTAAGGAAAACAGATGACTGGGAACCAATTCGATTAGAAGATGATAAGCTAAATACATTATTGGGTAAGCCAATATCAGTGTAAACGGTTACTCACACGCAGAAAAAATGTAGGATTTATAGCTAAACTTATACATATAAAATGTGTTGAAGAATGTTACAGGAAACGATTACAGGAAAAGAAACTGAACGAAGACAGTATAAAAAAACAGATGAAACTTGCAAAGCAACACATTTCCACAAAATTGAAGGAAATAAAAAAATGTTAATAAGGATCTAGTTATATATACTATTTATTATTATAAATTCGTATAATAAATATTATTATAAAATATTATTATATAATATATTTAAGAATAAAAATAAAAAGAAAAATAAATCAGGTTCTTCATCGTGAATAATAATTTATTTATATAAAACTGGGCTTTAAAAAGCTTAATTTTAGTTAATTTGAGTAGCTCAAATTTGCCCATTTTTGGGTGTTTTTTTAGTTAGCAGATGTTACAACCAGTTATATTGCACAAAAAGTTTGGGATTCGGATATTGTTTCGCTACAATATGACACTACAAGTATTTGCAATAGGGGAAGTTATTATACTTATTAATTAGTTATTAATTCCATATGGAATTTCCGTATGGAACTTCTATACGGAACTTCCATATGGAATTTCCATACATAATCTTCCTATGGAATGTCCAAACGGAATCTGTATATGAAACTTCCATATGGAATTTCCATACATAATCTAGATATGGAATTTCCGTATGGAACTTCTATACGGAACGTCCATATGGAATTTCCGTATGGAACTTCTATACGGATCGTCCATATGGAATTTCCATACATAATCTCCCTATGGAATTTCCAAACTGAATCTGTATATGGAACTTCCATATGGAATTTCGGTAATTATTCGGAATGTTCCCCCCCCCTAAGGTGGGTATAAAACACATAAAATCGATGTACATTTTTGCGCTGATTACGAATTGGCGCTCTCTTACCGTTCAAAAGTTATGGCCAAAAAACGGTAGAAATATGAGTTTTTCGCAAATAAATTTGAAACGGTCAGCGAAAACTAATTTTTTTTGCATAATCGTAATCAGCAGAAAAAAATACATAGAAAACATGTCTTATATTGTTTGGAAGTGTGGGGATTGTCTCCCTG
>JABFPN010002861.1:0-20345 GCA_022817305.1 Leptoteleia sp. ZL-2020 | reverse complement strand
CCCCCCACCCTCGCCGACGCCGCTGAGCTACTTTTCGCAGACTTCATTGTCCAACTTTTTTTTTTTTTACATTTTAATGGAATTTCGCTTTTTAGCTCCGTCTGGCCGGAAAATGGCAGCGGGGAAAAATGATAACGTATTTAGGTTAGCGGGTAACGGGACGAGGCTTGGGGTTTTTTTTTTTTTTTTATTACATAGTCGCGTAACTTTTTGACGTTAGAATTTGACACTTTGTAATAATTTCTTTTTTAACATCGCACATTTCGGATTATTGAATATTAATATTTTTTAAATTTATTTCATTATCGTAATATATTAGGTTTTTTAGGGAATTCAATCAAGATGTTGAATAAAGTTGATGGTAATTTAATTTATAATTTTGCAATAGCTTTGTACGGAGAGGAAAAAATTAGTGAATATTATATTATATATTAGGTAATTTTCGTGAAAATGATGAAATTAATAATTTTTTTTAATAAGGTCCATATGGTTAGTTTAATAAAGATAATATTTTAATTAGCCAAGGCGTACAGTTAGTTTAACTTTATTGGTTTAGTGCGTCTAATTACACTGAGCAAAATATGAAAGAAAAAATTAATATTTTTAACAGTATTTCAGATGTATATCTGTCTTTCAGTGAAAATTACGATTTTTTAAATGTAAAAAAACTAGTTTTAAGTGTTATATTTATAAATGAAACAGAAATTTTTCCTCATAGAAAACTGTAATTTTTACTGAAAGATGGATATACGTCTGAAACACAGTTAAAAACAGTATTTTTTTTGTCACACTTTACTAACTGTATAATAAATAGAGATTGTAAATTAAAATTACATCAGAATCTACTGATTAAATTAACTTGGAGAATATTGTTAATGCAACCAAAAAATACAATTAAATTAACTAAAATTATGGTTATTTTTGCTTTATTAATTAATTTACTTTTAATACTGATTATCTTAACATCAATCTCGGTTATTATTACTAGAAAAAGATAGTAAAATTCAGGATGATTGCACTCAGAAAAAATTATTACAATATTAACCATATGTATAGTTAATTTTCATAATAACTACTATTTTTAATATTAAATTTTTTACTCTTCAGAGATATCCCCAAATTGATATAAATTATTTTCAATTTTACAACTACTTTTTTCTCAGTGTCTAAAATTTAGTTCCAGTTACCACATTTTTAGTTAAAATAACCATAATACCTTTACTTTAACCATATAACTTTTTTCCCAGTGTCTTTTAATTAACGTTTATTTTTCTCAGTACATAAACAACCTTAATTACCAAAAAGAAATGTTTACTTACACGAAATATCGACGATAAATGTTGCAACAACCAGCTAAATAATAAAAACTTATATTTTCCTCTCGCGCGGCACAATATACATGTTACGTATAATAATTATAGGAAGTGAAATTGAGTTGGGGATAGCTCGCAGTCGGACAACTTGTTGACTCGGCGCGCTGACACAGAGCGTACTATTTCCGAACGCGTTGTAAATTTTCCGAAGACACCGGGCCAATTGGAAGCTTTCGCGCCATCTTATTCCTATCGGAATTTCATTGTAACTCTCAAAAGACAAATATTTTCAAATAACCAACTAAAATGTCCCCGCAATTCGCTCGATAGTGAACTGCAATTTTAAACAATCTTTTAAAGGGAATAAATCTGCGAATGAAAATAAATTTTCCGGTTCAAATCTCCGCAATGATTTTGCGTTAGACAAATCTTGCCCGGCGAATGGGATATATTAATTTTCGTTTGTTAAAATTGAAATTATCATGAAAGATATAAAGTCGATGATATAAATAAAAATAATCAAAGCTTGCGTGCACTTTTTTTCTCAAAGAAATTTCTTTTTTATCTCGGTCATAATGAAACTCGACAGCGAACTTAAGATAATCATCCGTAATGCGTGATTTATTCCGCGACTATCTGTGTCGATTATGTTTACACGTGTATTCGTCGACGAAACATTTATACGAATCAGCCTGTGCCACTTGACGAGCCGAGACGTTTTATGGCTGCCATGTTTTATGATTTAACATCGAGTAAAACCCCTTTTAAATGTTTCTAATGCAAATTCCAGCCCCGCTATGTTATTTATTAACGTCGTTATTTCTCCGGCGTGTTCATCGATTAAACTTACATTTGTAATATTTTTCAAATTTCCCGCGCAAACAGAAAAGTGTCGAGAATAACAATTCTCATATTTAAAATAAGAAGCAAAATAGATAGCAATTTGATATCAATGCGTGCAATGCGAAGATCTGAACCGCTACTCACTGACAGTATAATAACGGACGATTTTTAAGCGGGAAATTTGAATTTGAATTTGAAAATAAGTTTACGAAAAACTTGGAATTTAATTTGCAGTCTCAAAAGTTAACTGTTGTCCCAAAAAGGGGCACAATAAATGGTACAAACTTTGCAATTCTTTATGGCACTGAACAATGAAACGTTTTCAAAATACAAAATGGTAAACAACTTTGTTTTTGTTTCGTATTTACATCCATTTTCATGCCCTTTGGATGTAAATAAATAATATTATTGTTTTTGTTTCATTAATTTGACCTTCCAAATATTTATAAACATTGCTCTTTCTTGCTATATTTAAAAAAAAAACGTTTCATTCTTCAGTCCCATCAATTCTTTTGGCAATGCACAAATAATTGAAAGAAAAAAAATAGAACTGAAAAATGAAACGCATCTGAAATGCGTTAACTTTTATCATTATTTATTTACATTCGCACGCCCTTCAAACGCAAACAATCAATGTCTATTTTCGTCATTTGCACGACCTTCTAAATTGTTTTCAAACATTCCCTTTTCTTTACATTTTTTCTTTTTTCGCGCTAAAAAAACCCATCCCATTCTTCGCTCGTCCGCTGAAACTGTGACAAACGCGAACGAAAGTTCATGGAAAATGTTAATTAGAAACCGCGAAGGCGACGTTTACGCGTTATTGATATAAAATTAACGTTTCCCAGCGATAGAGTCTATCTGCGCCGGGGCTATATGGGTTGAAATAATCATGACCGTTGTAAAGTGCGAGAGAGAGAGATAGGAGAAGATGGGGAGTGCGAGGGACGAATCAGCGCGCGCGATTGGTTAGCTCCAAAATGTCGGGGCTGACAGGTTTGTGCGGTTACGTAAACTTAATGATGTAGATAACCAAACTAGAATGGGGACGCTCTTGTCGCCGCAATGCGTCCGGCAAAATGCACTTGCATACTTGACTGGCCGAGGCGAAAACACGCCTTAGCATCTTTGTCTTGCGTTTTGTCGGCTCGCTCCGTCCCCCTCGCTCGTTTCCTTTCTTTCATGCTATCGAGCATGTGCGCGTCGCGCGCAAAAAAAAAAAGAAAAATAAAAGAAAAAACACACACGAAACGCTGGTCCACAGATGGAACGAGCACGTCGACCGTATTTAACGAATCGCACGTGCGATTTACGAGAAATATAAATACGGCCTGCGTGGCAAATTGATTACGACGATAAGAACGTGACGTATGGTTGGTTTTCTGCAAAAAGTGTGAGAGAGAGAGGGAGGGAGGGAAGTAAACAATTCTTCACGCCATTTTGTTAACTCCGGTACACAGTTATTGCGGATTGTAAGGAATTTCAATTTAAATCTCCCGCCAAAACGAATCTCCATTCGATTCGATTGGAATGTAATGTTCGTTAATATTACGGCATACTTGATTAGGATGTATCATATTTTTATAAATAATATGATCGATGGAGAATGTTTGGAAGTTAAAGTAGAACGAGATGAGAGAAAAAGAAAGGTGAATTCAGTAGCGCGGGAAATTTGAATTTAAGTTTCGTATATTATTAATTCACGCGGAACTTTCGTAATAAATACAGCGGGGAACAAATTTTATTATTATTTACCCACGAAAAGAATTGTTTTAAGCCGAGAAAAATTCTTTTAATTTCTTTTCCAGATGGCAGTGTTTATTATTTATTCCAAAAAAGCATTGCAAATAAAAAAAAAGTCCAGATTCAAAGATGAAAGATTTAAAAAAGAACTAATAAATTTTCAAAAAAAAATATAATAGAACAGGAAAGTTATTTACTCGAACGAAAATGTAATCGAAAATGATTTGACAGCGCGAATAACAAGGTTTTTTTTCTCGGTCCGCAGAAAATTAGACGTAAAATGCGAAACGGCGCGCGTCTATCGTAACAAAGGTAATAACGCGAAATCAAAGCCGATAACCCCCCACGTTTGTTTCAATCGCGGTCATTAAACGGTTGCCGAAAACAAGGCGAAAAAGCCGCGCGATATAAAAAAAAAAACACGCGAAAGCGGCGTCGTAGGTATCGGGCGTTTCGCGCGCGCCGCGAAAAACGTTTATCGCGAATTGCAAGCGCAAACGCGCGCTCCTTGATAATGCGGACGGTTTCTATATAGCCGGGCGTTATTTTCATACGACGGCGATAATTTATTTCGAAGCCGATAATGGCGATTCATGAAGTTACAAATGATTGTGTTTTAAATCGAATCGGCTCTTCCGAGCCGTGCGCGCGCGCGCGCGCGCCAACGGGAATAATTCCAGTTTGTATGTATTTAGCGCCAATTCGACATTTGATATCATTCGCATATCTGCGGTCTCGTACGATTTGATACGAAATTATTTGATACGGATATAGCACGAATGAGGTTTGATACACGCACCAAATCATTGATGTCAATACAATGTTCTAAAATTTCCAAAATAGTCCGACGAGTGGGTAGGCGGCGCACACCTCGCCACGCATATTTCGCTATTTAATTTCAATTCGTCAATTTCAAACGTTTGCGTTGAATCCCGGACGAAAATCATTATGAATTTACTATTTCCGACCGAGGCGTCATTCAACATTAATTCCCTTGATCAATCACAATGGGAATTATCGAATGTTGATGATAGGAATTTTGAATTTCCCGCCAAATAAAAGAGACGCCTATGAGTGCACAACTCCATTAAATATTGCTGCCGATTTCGTTCAATTTATTATTAAGGACTTCAAATTTCCCGCCAATTCTCCAAAGAAAACAAAAATAAAATTCTAAGCGACAGTTATGCCAACGTAATGAAAAAAGTGGCGCGATTTTTGAAATTTAAGTGTTATAATTGTTGTAGAATTAGTTGGGGAGGATGGAGCAAAAAGGAATAAAGAATTTTAATTAAAGCGGTTTAACGGAAATGAAAAAGGTGGGAAATTTGAATAGCTATTTTATGTTTATTGTTATTAAGTGGCAGAAAAGAGGTTATTTGGTTGGTTGAGCGCCGGGCGAATGTGCCTCGGATGAAAATTCGTAATTCATTTGAACCGGCGGAATCCGAAAATGTGGTTATCGATTACATCGGGCGGCAACGTAATCTCGCGATGAATGTAATTACGTCAGTCGGCTATCTTTCGGCCCGGGCGATGCGAAATAATATTTTTTGACGAGCATCGATTGCGCTTTAAACTTCATTCAAGGCTTCCTATTTCCATTCATACGACATTATCTTAAAACAAGTAAATTGTTACTCAACGCCTTCATGCATGGTTACCCTCAATTACTACCACGCTCCGCGCAACGTGTTTTATTAGCTCGCATTTTATGTATTTTAATATTCGCATTCATTTTAGTTATACTCTATTTCACACCGACATCTGTATTCCAAATTGTTTAAGCGTTGACAGTAAAAAAAAGAAAAGAATATCGCTCTGTCGACATCGAAAATCTATTTTCCAACAACTGGAATGCGATTTTCACCGCGAATTATCTAACTTTTACGCGCGCATTATTCAAATTTATCACTCATTTTTTTTTTTTCGATGAAAAATTTGAATTCATCCACTCCGTTCCCTACCACGCTCATTTTTTTTATTATCATTATTTTTTGCCTTACACCCGGAATGCCACTTTTTACTGCAACTCCTCTAAAACGAAGAAAAGGAATTTCAAATTTCCCGCCCTTTTTGCCGGCGGGAGATTTGAATTTAAAATCGCATTCTTGAACGAATTTCCTCGTTTAAATCACGAGGAAAATGATATTTGCGCAGAGAAAAGGGGGGGGGGGGTTATTATCGATTGGCGCGGGCGGTGCAGGGGCGGGTGATTCAAAAACACATCCATTTTTCAGATGGCACCACCGACCAATTTGTTTCGACGCTTAACCGAAACGGAAACAATTTGTACGTACACGTTTGCCTTTCTCTATTTTTAGGTAGATCGCGGAGTCGCAATCAATCTTTCGTGGCAGTTGGCATCTATCAAGTGTCTATCTTTTATGCTAACGATTACGCCTCGCTGGATTCGACGCGCGTCAAATTCAATGTCGAATTCGAAAGTGTGACAAAATGAAGCCGTTGAAGAGGCGCGTGTCATTTGTTTTTGGGTCGACAAATTTGTTTTTAAAATGACGCAAATTCGGGATAAATTGCCCCTAACAATGTTGCTTTTGTGCTCGGGATACGTATATTTAATTATTCATCAAACATTGTTTTCTGTTTTCATTGTCATTTTGATTGAGCGCAAAGAAAAATTAATATAATTCGTTTAATATCTCGCGGCGGAAAAATATTATTCCTCCGCGTTTCTTGTTTGGCCTCTTATTTGCGATTTGATAATAAAATATTTCTTAAAATATTTCAAAACCTAAAAGCATTGTCACGGACGAAAAATTTATCAAACGCGCGTTACCGAAACAAGCGTTGCGATAATGACGAGGAAAGAGAGAGAGAGAGTAAAAAGAGGAGAATAAAAAAGTTAAATAAATAAATAAACGGTGCGCGTGTGTATTTTAGTCGGAGCGGGTGTCAGAATATTATCGAAGTTTAAGCAGTTAATGTCTTTCTCGCTAATGATGGAAGAGGCCGGTGCAATAACCGATTATAACGACGTTCCACTTGTTTTATTGAAACGAAAATACGTCCAAGTGCGAAACATAATCGTCGCTCGTTATCAAACAAATGGAGCTGCAAAAAAAGGAACGTTAAAAAGAATAAGAACGCGAGCCGTGGTTTATTGTTATTCCGTTGTTTCAGAGTGTTTGCATTTCACTTTTATTTACCACCCGAAAACAAGCGCAACGAGACTGAAAATATTCTCGAAGCTTCCCGCTGGATTTTCCTTTAAAAATTATAATAAATTATGAGAAATATCAAAGGACCGATTTGAATCTCCCGCTACTACGGGAGATTCGAAATTCAAAAAAGGAGGCGCGAAATTTAAAAAGCTGTTAGCGTTTTATCAAATTTCTATTAATAATTAATAGTAATTCGTTACTAAAAATTGTTAAATCTCATATTCAATTACCTTTTTAAATGTAGTATTTAAAAAAAAAAGACAGTTTGGCAATATTTTTGCATTTCCATGAATATTGTTATGGCTTAGGCCAAATTCGTCGTTGGAATTAAACATAAGTGCATATTAACAGCGCCCACCAGTCGTAAGTTATTCAATAGAAAAGCATGAGAATACCGCGCGGTGTCGCCGAGTACGTAACATTATGCAAAAATTATATTGACTGGCACACGGCGCGAGATTAGTTTCCAAATGTGACCGCGGAGGAATAGAATAATCCGCGCTAGCGAGATAAACATTTATCTCCGCTGAAAAGTTTCGCTCCGTCGGCTTTATCGGTTATTGTACTAGGCTCCTCAATTTCATGCGTATCGTATTCGTATTCGAAATTGTCGGAACGTTTATCTGGGCCGCGTTTCTCGTTTTTGAATGCGCCGCGAGAAAAGTACCGGCGCTCGCTAGATCTTAAGACAATTGCAACAAAAGGAAAACAATTTTTTTTCCACATTTGTCACGACGAAATTCAAATTTTCCCGGCAAAATAACGGCTTTGAGAAATTTCAGGGATTTTATGTTAATTTAAATTCGAATAAATCTTTAATTTTCAATGGATTCCCAAAAAGTAACACAGTTAACTATTACAAAAATGTACAATTTCGAAATATTTAACGCACTCGTAACATTTTTGGCGGGAAACTCAAACTTTATTTTTTGTCCTTGAACAATAATTATTTGTTCTTGTAAGATTTTTTACCAATTGATTTAAAGTGGTACAAGTTGGTATTAATTTGAAGATTCGTTTAAAAATTAAGATTGCTGATTGATGTGAGGGGCGCTCGCAATTTGGGCGCGAAATTTGAATGAAAACTGATTGGGTTATTCGCGCGAAATCATTTAAACAGAGTCTTATCTCGCGGCACATATGACGTCGAGAAATCAAATAAGTTCGAACAAGTTCAATACACTTTGTGCGCGCGAATTACGATTCGAAATGCGTTATCGGTAATTTATTCGTTGATATTTCAATGTGAATAAATTAGCGATTGATTGGCGTCGTTGTATGAGAATTTCGCGTTTTCAATTGGGACGGGGGGGGGGGGGTAGGGAGTGACAACTCCGCACTTTGATGGCAGTGAACTTTCCATGTGATTTATTTATTTGTTATTTCTTCATTAAGCATATCACGTTTATAATTATCGTATGGAATAGAAAATTAAATACAATTATTGGCATCATTGTCAATTAATTTGGTTACATACAAATTTATAGTTTACTAAAAGCAAATTTAATAATAATTTTCAAAAAAATTAAAAATAATTTTGCAATCATAATGGTACGATATAAAGTAATTCTTACTGCACTTATGAAATTATATTGGATATAATAATACAATTAATATAGTATAATAATTGCACAGTATTTTTTTTTATTAAATGTCATTGAAAAATAAAGAGATTAGTATTTACTTCGAATAATTATATTCAATTACATTCTCATTAACTGATGAAATCTTTGAATAATTGAATGCAATTATAAGAGGAAAAAACTAAATAAATTAATGAATTTTTTTTTTTCAAAAAGTTTTAAGTGGGATAAAATTGAGTGCACTTTTCAATGTTCCTCTAATCAGCTAATTTTCAGATGTTTACATAAAATTATATGACATCTAACTGTCCACTCAACATCTACTTAAGGAAATAATAGAATTTATTCCTGTATTTCATGCGAGATATTTTAGAAACAAAATTTAATAAATTGCTATTGACAATCTTGAACGCGGTGTTCATATTTTGTCCACTAGATGTCACTTTGTTAAAAATCAGTTATAAAACAGTTTACTGAAATTTTATAAAGTATTTTTTGCAATTGTTAAAGATTCTTTTTTTCATTTATCGACTATTATTTCCAATAAAATGATTTCAGATGCCAAACTGGTAAACTTTTTATTAAAAATCGACGCTCTTTTTTCCACACACTGTATAATAGCAAAAAAAAATTGAAAACGTCGTACAAATTGTATTATCAAAAGTATTACAACTAAAAAGGGCAAAATTAAATTCCCTCGTGCTCTTAACTTTTTTCTCTATTTTCAAAAAAAGAACCGCAAACTTTTTATCACGTTTTAAAAGATGTATTAAATTTGACGGGAGGGAAAGAAGATGAAAAAAAAGAAAAAAAAAAGAAAAAAAAAAAGAAAATGGTCGTTTCAACGAAAAATGGCCTTGGTCAAGTGACGTTCCGTGTGCCTTTGTCGCTGGTAACGCCATCGTGGCACGATTTTGTGGCTCGATTCGAGCGTGGATAAGATCATAGTGGAATAAGATAGCGAAGCGAGCGAGCAAAGTCGAAGCACGGTCGATTGACGTCGCGGATCCCGAGGCTCTTATTGGCCTGATTCTCGCTATTATCAATATTAATAGAATCTTGGTCCATTAGGCGCGCTTCTATTATTGGCTCGCGTAAAATTAGGCCTTCCTTTTCGCCTTTTCTCTTTGACAGAGAAACAGGCGACGAGGACGAGGTAGGGCAACGCCGGCGAGTGCGAGAGAGACGGGGATACCGGGAGTGAGGGAGGCAGAAAGAGATCGAGAGAGAGAGGGGGATGACGGCAGAATCGAGGTAGGGGGGGGAGAGGAAAGACGAGACGAACGAAAGAGGATTTTTCTATGCGCGGCAGACACGATGTCGACGTCGCTCGCGCGCTTGTGAAAAACGAACCGCGACAAAGCGCGTGGGCAGGTAGATGGCCTCGTGGGTAAGTACGTGGGTTCGGCGTCCATTTCGACCCGGCGCTTTTGCGAAACCAAGCCACCGACGTGCAGGCCCTAAACAATGCATCGAGAGGTTTCAGTCTGGACATTTTAGACGCGAATTGCGTCATCGCGCGGTCGTAAACTGCGAAAAACCTTCGCGAGCTCGTTTTCAAAACCGTTTCAATGGGAAAAACAAGATTTATCGCGTGCGTTTGATTTCATTCGTCGAGCTGTTTTGTTCGAATACCCACATGCCTATGTTTAGAGCGCGTGTACATTTTTGCACGGTACTCAAAATGAGTCCCCCCACCCATGGTTCACTTAAGAGAGGCAAGAACACTTTATAACTTGCACTAAGATTTTAATTTGACAATTTCAACTTCGTTTTTATGAACATTTGAACGGTAATAACAATTTCAATGCGTGCATTTGAGTACTTAAATACACAATTATACATCAATATATAGATTTGAGTACTCAAACCTTTTTAAAACAAATTAAATTACATATTTAAATAAAATTTAACTAAATAAAGTTTACATATTTAAATAAAATTTAACTACTATAAAATTTAACTAAATAAAAATTACATATTTAAATAAAATTTAACTACTATAATTACTTCAAAATTTAACAAGTTTTCTTCCCCCCTTTTCACGAAATCATTGCACTAACAGATAGATAAACAATTAAAAGTCATGTCGTTAACAATTTTCTTAACTCGTTAGTTTTGAGTATCGTATTGACGGCCGCGATACTCGCAATGACACAAGCATGACGTCACGCCAGTTCCCATTGAGTACTCAAATGCTTTGAAACTTCGCAACTTGATAAATAATTAAAGCAGCGTTTCGAGCCGCGGCGTACGGGCGCGCGCGGGATATTCGTGAGTACTTAAAATGTGGCGCACGTAAACGCGCTGATATCGCGGTGCGTTTCTGTGCATTCGAGGCACGTTAATTGGCGCCGCCACTGTGCGCCTAGAAACTGATTGGGCAAGTCTTCGCGGGGCTAGAAATCATTCTAATTGAGCGCGTTTATTGTTCGGAAGCTGAGATGCGCCGTGGCGGCGCGATTTGGCTCACGTTGCGCCGGCATATGCAACACGCCGTTGAATAAATTGTATCATTTCATCGCACGAGAGAGAGAGAGGGGGGGGGGAGTGAGAGAGGCGCAGTGATACGCACAAACACCGCCACGGCAATTAAATACTTAATTTATAGCGGAATGTCCGCCTAATGTCTCTGAAAATATTTGTTTATACGCTCGATTGTTTACACTGGATAAATGTTTTTTTTGTTTTATTACAAGTCTAAATGTTTGCGGCTAACTGTAAACGTTTTTAGGTCGTTAAAATATCTTTAAACAATTATGCAAATTTTATGTATAAATGTTGCTTTCTTAGCGCGTAAAATGGCTTGACTTGATACGCGTGAAATTATTAACTGTAGTACGTAAACTGTTTAATTCGTTAATGAGTACTTAAATTTCTAATACGCGTGCTTGAAATCATCGTTCAAATCAGCTTAATCGCAAAGAATGCGTCAATGAATATAAATTAAACATTCTTGATCAATTTAATATCTTTCAAACATTTTCAAATTATCGCTCGAATTAATCAATTAGTTAACCGGACTTTAATTCATCGAAATACTTGAATAAGTTTAAATTAACGTTAACTTAAATTTATGCAATAATGTTGACGCGGTGCAAACCGGAGGCCAATTTAGTGGATTTCATTTGTTCTTTATTTCTCATTAATGTGCAATGTAAATAAGAGTTACTCGACGGAATATTCACTTAATTACTTGCATGTAACTTGAAATTAAAGTCGGCCGTTAGTGCATCGAGGAAAAAGAAACATCTCAGATTACAACCTTTTTTTTACGCTGATTTAAGGACTTATTAAAAACCTGAATAATTTTACCATAAATGATGGTAAAAATTTCGAAATTACGTTGTAGCTTGTAGTTGAAACATCATAAGACTTGATTGTACAAAGTCATCATGTTTTGTACTTATTAACTAGTAAACATTTTCAATTTACAGATCTGTTCCTATATTATTATAAACAAATTTATAAGTACTTACTATTATTTTTTATTTGCCCCAACAAATTACATAGTACTCAAGGTACTTTATATTATTTAGCTGATTCTACTCATCCTTTAATGCATAATTTAACGTTATTTTTGAGTACTCAAATGTTTCACGGCCATTTTGAAAGTAAAGCATATAAATTCTGGTACAAACTGGCAAGGTTGCAAAACGAACAAAAACGTTTATAATAAAGACTTAAATGTGGCCTTTGAATCATAATGAAAGGTAAATAAATAAATAAAAAGACTTGAATACGTCCGTGATTTCGTGAACGAACGAGGAGAGGCGAGTCATTGGGCGCAGACAAAAGAGAAATATGACCATAGAAATGGTGCGAACGAGCGAGATGGAAGCATCGGGAGATACAAGTTTTTAGGCCTCGCACGCCCAGGCCGCGCGTTCGGCAGATGTGGTTACATAAGTCTAAATCTAGCGGCCATTTTGCTAACTCACGCCGGGACCCCCCTCGCCAACAAGCTCCAATCTAACCCGCCTTCTCGTGGCCCCTTCTTCCTCGCGCGCCTCTTTTCTGTCTCATACGAGCGCTGACTCCAAGTATTTTGCGAATGTCACCGCAGTTAAGTGATGCGTCGTTAACTCACGAATTATCCATCCTTTCGTTAACTCAATTTTCGCAAAATAAAACAATCTTTCGCCCAATTTGAGTCAGAGCTATAGAGTGAAATTATTTATCAATTTCAACGTTATCAAAATTTAATCAAAATCCAATTTAACGGTATTAAATGTTAGATTTGAATATTTAAGTTAATGTGAGTCAACTTGCTTAGGTCAATTATTCATATTTCATATTGTAAGAATAATATTGTAGCACGAATATTGGTATAAAAATGTTAAATCAAATTTTAAGTTAATGTGAGTTAATTCAGCTAACTCAAACAATAATCATTTTTATTACTAATTAGTAAATCATTACTTTTCTTATTAATTAATTAATCATCCGACTGAATTATTAAAATATTTGTCGTCGTTGTCCCGTGTTAGTATTCTTTTTTTTTTAAAAAGAAAAAAAATTTTCAACGGAAAAGTGCGGGAAATTCGAATCCCGCGAAGGCACAATGAAGTCTGCCTATTTTTGGAGCGAGTATGCGCGCAATTATGCATCGTACTTTTTCGACTGAATATCATGTTTGCTTACATAATTCATGCACGTTAGGTTGTACGTGTGTGCCGCTTACAGTGGCGCAGAGGAGTACGTGTATGTGTGCACATATATGTGTGTGTGGGTGACACACGTGGCGCACACAACGAGAATCGAAGCGTACCCGACCCTCGTCGTATTCTTTTCTCGCTTTTGAATTTCTTCCCATCTACCTTCCCCTCCCCTTCTGCATTTAACCCTCCCCCCCTTTGTGCTTTTACCGCGTCTCTCTCTCTACAGTCGCGGATTCACAAATCGTTGCGGAGCAAACGGGCGAGTTTTCTTACATATGTGTCGCGTACGTGCGCCCGTGTGTTGTAATAACAAAAGCGCCCAAGTACTCCGTGAAAAAAAAAAACCTCGCGTGTAATTATAATTAGCGACTGACTAACGAATTCGGTAGCTTTATTTCGTGAACAAAATTATTTTAGTACAGATTTGTGACGGAGTGGTGTGTGTGTTTATGTGTGTGTGAGTGTAGATTGTGTATGTTTTGTGTTAATGTTTCTATTGATTGCGGAAAATGTGGAAATTTACTAAAAATTTTTCTGATTATCTTAGGAATGTAACAGCTAAGGTCTATATGTACACGCAAAAAAATAAAGAGTTAATTTTACCATAAAAAATTAGAATCGAACCCCAGAAGACAATTTATGAACATACTTATAATAAATTATGAAATAAGTGCTAAAATAAAGTACTTTTTCCTATAAATTTATTGGAATAAATGCTTTATTATAGCATTTCCTTCGTAATTTATCATAAATATGTTCACAAGTTGTCTTTTGTGATATATGTTCCAACAATTTCATATAAGGAAATAAAAATTTATAGTTGGGCATATACCTTATTTTTTAATTCATATATGACTACATATGGTTGATATGTGATAATAATTAACTTCAATATAAGAAACTTATTCGAAGCATATATGGCTTGAATATTATATCAATTATTATCATATATGGAATAATGGAATAAGAGAAAAAATATATGTACATACAAATGAATTTTGTATTTTATCATATGATATTGTTAAAACATATATGGACCATATATGGACCACATCTTAAATGAAAATCGACCCTCAACCTACAACCTTTGCGTCAAAAGCAATGAAAAAAAAATAAAATAAAAAAAAATAAAGCACCGTTGTAGCAATTTTAATGTATTCTCCACATGGTCTTTCCATCACTCATAAAAATAGTCCCAACCCAATTCCTCTCTCCAATCAATAACCCTCTCATCGGACATCACACGAAGCTTTCGGCCAAATAAAAAGCCGATACTCATTTTTCGAAGACCAGCCGCAGTCCTTTATCCCGGGCGGCTACTTTTTCGTCCTTTGCGCGGCGGATTAAAAATCGTAATGGAATCGCGCCATTCGAGCCAATCTCGAAATTGAACGATATGCTTATGCGCCGACGTTTGTTCTTCCCGTTGCCTTCTCTCCCTCTCTCTCGCACCCCATCTCTATCTCCGTCTCCCTCCCTCTCTATCTCGGTCTCTTTTTTTCGTAGCCCAATATTTCTTGTCCGCTTTTCCCCTTACATTTTACTCTTTTTTTTTTCTTTCTGACCCCCCCCCTTATTTTTTTTCTCTTTATTTTCCATCGTTTCCGGGCGAACGCTCGCTGTCCCGGCTCTTCAATGCGCACGAAAGCGTGGAAGAAAAGCTGTTATAACCAAGGACCTTCCGCCATACTTGCCGAGGTGGGTGATTGATTCGCGGGGGGACAATTTTTAAAGCGGGGACTTTTGCCGGGAAATTTAAATTTAATTTCATCCAATCAAATGCCGGGCACATTTAATTATCATACGGATAAATCGATTGGCTTTTTTTTTTTGACGGGGCGTTAAATTTTTTTTTTCCTTCTTTCTTTATCATTTTTGTTAGGAAACGGGGCAAAGGGAATATTTTCGTTGGCCCGTTTGTCGCGGGCGCTTTATTCCGACGAAAATTCCCGTCGATCGGCGCGCCGAGACATTTTGCAGCGAACAATTTCGCGCAACAAGTGTTCGCCCGTGCAAAATTGTTCGTCCGCGTTTTTCATTGTTTATTCGAAAACGACGGCCGCTCCCGTCGAATTGCAAACCGTTGGAAATTAATTTCTTTCGGGCGCTCGGACGGTTTTACGCGACGCAGTCACGCGATCGCGGAATTTCGACTATTAATTTGTATTTAACGGCCCTCGTCGATTGATTTCAATATTTTTTTTTATACAAACATGTATCCATGGTATAACTGTCCTCCATTGTCGTTTAAAGTATGCGTCATTTATTCAAATTAACGGCAAATTTTAAATTCAAAAATTCAAATTTTCGCGCCGTACCGGTTTTTAACGGTTTTTAAAGAGAAATGTGCTCATTTTGGCGGGAAATTTCAATAAATATGAATATTAGACTAATCTTAACTAAATAAACTAAACTTATAATGAATTTAAAAGCAATTATTTTTTGAATTAACTTTCATATGGCGGGAAATTTGAATTTCACGTCAAAATTATTCTGATAACCCAATTATTTATATTACAATATTGATTATAATTTAATAATAATTACTTCTAACGATAAATTTTCAAGGAAAATCATTACCTTGTTTAGTTTATATCATTACCGAAAAAGAATACTATTTCTGGTGAAATTAAATTAAGCTAATTTGTCGCGGGTTAGCGTAACGAACATTTGCACGCTGATGAATGGAAAAAAAACGAACGAAAAAAAAAAAAGGAAAAAAGAAACGAAAAAAAGGAAAAGAAAAAGCTCGCAATGCAACACGATTGTTTAACGAAAACGTGAACGTCGTGTAAATATGAGCGCGTGAATTTGAAATGAATTAACCGCGAGTTGTAGACGCGACTGCGATCGGGATTGAATTATTACTCGAACGCCAAGTTTCATTACAAGTGCAGGTTGCGCTATAATTAATATGGTCAGAGTGTTCGCGGCATGATACACTCATTCTTGTATTTAAACTATATCAGCGTAATTGAATTCCGTTCGGCCGAATGATAATTGTAATCAAATTATTCAATCAGTCGGTGCGTATCTTGCGGCCGAACTTACGGCCGCGCGCGAGATCAAAAATGCGTAATGCCATTCGGCAACCAAGTTGGCCCGTTAAATGCGTCATCGATGATGCTAATTGGGAGTTATTGATCGTCGCGCAAAATTTATTTCACTTTTTCTCCGGCGCTGCTTTCAGTCGGTGACGCTGGCAAATATTTAACTTTTCTCTTCGGCCCGAAAATGTCGTTTAACAAATTTAAGCAACTTTGGCAATTTTTAGTGAAATTATAGTTAAACCTTTAATAAATTGAATAATTTTACTAAAAGGGACCAAATTTGATCTATTTTACATGGTGGTAATTATTGCAGGAAAAGTGTATTATTGATGTGGAAAACCGTTAGAAGGAAAACGACCGTTAAACGTACTATTCAAATTTAAATATTCGACCGTTTTAAAGAAAAAAACTACCAACTTTATATATTTACATTTCTCCTTATTAAATATTTAACCGAAATACTGTTCAGTTACAAAACGAAGTTGTCATTTTAATACAAAAAAATTCAATTACTTTGCTTTGGCGGGAAAATTCAAATTCAAATTCAAATTCGAATATAATTCTAAAGCAAGACGGCGAACGCTCCAACTTAAGCGTTTCCCTAAAACTATAAATTAACGCCGAATGAAATGCCAGGCTAATGTCATTAAATTTGAATATCAACTGCTTTGCCCGCGTACAATTACATATCGAAGCGCGGGAATAATAGTAAAAAAAATATGCTCGGCCTGCAATAAGCGGCGCTGGCTGGCGAAGTGGGAAAAGTCGCGCGTTTATCTGCGACGCTTACGATAAACGGGCGGCTCGGCCACGAGTGACGTAACAGCACAGAGTAGTCAATGAAGTCAGCTTCATTTACTTGCCGGAAAGTAACAGCGCCAAGCGGATAAATATTTCACCAAAGTGACAGTTGTTTATGTTTGCGCGCGCATCTTAAATCCTTATTTTTTATTCTTCAAATTTATTATTTATATATTTATTTATTTATCTATCCATTCAATTTCCATGGAGAACATTTTTTATATAGGTTATTATATATGCAGCCATATATGTGACATAAATGCAGGCATATATGCGATATATATGCAATCGTATATGACATGTGTAGCCATATATGCGAGTACTGTGCAGCCATATATGCAGGCATATGTGGAGCTATATATGCAGCCATATATGAGACATATGTACGGCACATATGCAACCATGTACGTGACATAAACGCAGGCATATATGCGACATATGCGCAACCATATATGTGACATATATAGCCATATATGCAGGCACTGTGCAGCCATATATGCAGCCATATATGCAACATATGTACGGCACATATACAGACACAAATGCCTACATATATAAGTTTTTCATAAGTAATCAATCTACTTATTTACCCATATACAGTCGACTTCCACACATTTGCTGTTTTCGGGACCGGAAACATTCACACATTTTCTGTTCCGGTGAAGAAACTGATTGGTTGAAATAAAAGGTTGGCAGAAACTGATTGGCAGTTCCAGTCCGTAAACAGCAAATGTGTGAAAGAAAAAGCAGAAAATGTGTGGAAGAAAAAATAAGTGAATGACAAATGTGTGGAAGTCGACTGTATTTATTTTATTTACAAATTCATTTCTTATAATTTTTCCTCGTGCGCGCTAATTGCCTTTCATTCGCAGTTATGACGTCGAAATCTGGGTTACGAAATTGATCGATCGGCACGCCACCGATCGCGTTTTCCACCGGCACAGCCGAGAAACTTCTTTACCCCCTCCCCCTCCCCGACCCCCCTTCCAACCCCCTCCCCTCCACGCACCTCCCCCTACCCTTGGGAAGTCGGTATCGGAGGTTATGCTCGTCTTTATAACTAAGAAATAAGTAATGCAAAGCGCCGAGCAAGTATTTGCAATGAACTTGAAGCCTGGCACGGACGAGTGGGATGAGATTCCCTGGCTCTTTTCGTTGGTCTTGTTTGACCCGGATCGCTGTCTAACAATGTACATACTTTGTCGTTAGAATCGTAATGACGATGGGGGGGCTAATGGTCTATGAGGGGCGAGGGGATTTTTTTTTCACTCCTCACCAACGATTACGTACGTTTCAGTTATTTTTAATTTTAATCGCACCCAAGGCTTGGCTTCTTCCACACTTAAACAAGTGGATTGTTAAATCGACAATCTGGAACTGTGAATTTTCCAACAGCAATGATCGAAAATGTGTCATTGATCGTTTTTTTACATATTTTATAGTAGATAAACGATGAAAATATTGTGAAATAATGACAGATCTGCTCGAGCCTGGTCAGGTAAAATGGATCTGACAAGATCTCAGATCTTATCAAGTCAGATCAATTTGATAAGAAATATAATTGACTGGAAATAATCAGATCTGATTTGTCCATACCAGATAAGACCTGATCAAAACATATTTTACAATGACCAATCAGATTTCTAAACAATCTAACGTACTTTGAAGAAAAAAAAACAATATATAGTATTGTAAAAAGTTTAGTCCTAATCAGATTTTGCACTTTTACCTTTGTTAGTTTAAACATTGGAACTCTTAGAAATATTCCCTTATGTTAATCGAAATCCAATTATGGTAAATAGAATGTTATTTTAATGTTTAGTTAAGAGGACTAACCTATTCTGTATCTGATTGTAACAAGAAAAGCCAATGTTCCTGGACTTAAAATCTTCTCGTTGGCTGCTAAGTGGATGTTCTAATTTTAACAGAAATTGTGGTAATTAATCCCATGTTAAAATTTATATATTAGACATATATGTTACATATATGTTGATTTTTATTTAGTATAATTTATATATTACACATATGTGATACATGGAGAAAAAAGATTACTAAAAATTACTGACATTGCTAGTAAAAACTGGTCTTATATTGGAAAAAGTTGTGAATTGGAAAGAATTGTGAACAAACTGGTACGTTTTCCTAACTTAAGATAGTAATTTCTCAAAATTTGCTAATATATAACCAGTTTGCTAAAAATGTCAGTAATTTTTAATAATCATTTCTCTCCGTGTATATATGTTGACTTTTACATATAAGTTGAAAATGTATATAATGTTATACACAGAGAAAAATAGAATAGTAATACTGGTCTCTATGTGTTCCTGTATAAAATAATGCTCAGCAATGTGACAAGTGGTATTACAGTTCTGATAATTAGTACTTGAAAAAGTGACACCATTTTATATATTTTATTTTTCTCAGTGTATAAAATGGCATTGATCCTTAAAATTTGAAAAGTAGCATAAAAATAATTTGAATTTGTTAAACCTACAAATTTTACAACACCCAAAAACCTTTTAAAAAATTAACAAAAAAAAGATAGGATTATTATTGCACACAGATAAATTTTCCGAATCTAATTACCAGCAGACTTTATTGAGGCAACAGCATAATAATGATAACGAGGCGAGTCGATCTAAGGAGGTATGTAAAAGGCACCGAGTGTAACTAGTAATTTAGCATTTCTTTTGTTTTTTCTTCTTTTTTTTCCACTAACATGAAAATCGAACAACGCGTCGGTTTGGGTAACTTCGGAAAGACCGTTTGGGATCAAGCAAACCGGTTCGATTCCCTCATCAAAACGCCTATAAGGCCTTTGACGTGGTTTTGCAGTTCCACATACGCGCATCTAAATCGAGGTCAAACCGAATTTTCTACTTTAACCTACTGAAAGATAGGCGGCGAATTTAGCTTTCTAAAGCAACAGGAGACGCTCAAACGATCCAGAGAGAAACATCAGAGTTCGGAGGCTGACCCACACCGACGGCTCAAAATTAGACCCGCTGGATTTATAAACGTGCCGGAATGACGAGCAACTAATTACATCGACCTTAGCTTATCGCTCAATTTTGTCGCCTTGTCAGTGACGGCTCTTGTTTCCAACTCAATGTTCAATTTAATTCCACTTTGCTCGAAAGAAAAAAAAAAAAAAAAAAAAAAAAAA
>JABFPN010002860.1:0-20352 GCA_022817305.1 Leptoteleia sp. ZL-2020 | reverse complement strand
GGGAGTTAACCAGCGGGAGGGGGGGGGGGAGATGACTCGCGCGGCGGCAGTGGGAGTGGGAGGTGCGCGGTGGTGGGGACATACGTCGGCGTGGTGGGGAGTCGGACGGAAGGCCGCGTGGTGGGGGGGATGACTCCCCGCCGGCGAGGGTCGGCGGATAAGAAGGAACCGTGCTGGAAAGCGCACCGCCAGCTGTGTCGCGCTAAAATGTGACTCGGGGTCGAACGGGAGCGTGTACCGTGCCTGAAATTCCATTAGTTTAGGGCCAGCGCGTCGCTTGCAGTGCTCGATCTCTTTCTTCCCTCTGCTACGTCCCTTCTCCTATCTCTCTCTCTCTCTCTCTTTCTCTCTCATTCTTTCCGTCTCTCCTCTCCCCGTCCTCCTCCTCCTCCTCCTCCTCTTCGCCCCTCCCCCCTCCCCCGAGGGGCGCGTCGATTCGCGTGCCCGAGTCGGCGAGTTGGCGGACGGGCCGCGGCAAAAGGGTTACCGGAGCGGGTCCTCGCGGGTCAGCCGACGCCGCGCCGATCCGTGCGCCATCCACGGCGAGCCACAACGTCCTAGCCAGCGGCCGGCCAATTATGCCCCATACTTCGCCAACTGCCGTACGCTTGGCGCCGTCGGCGTTCCACGGCGAGTCCCGGTGTTGCCGTCAGTGAAAATTTTGATGTTACGGTGCGCGGTTTACTACGGATGTGACGCTTAAACCAGTTCGCCCGAGATTTTTTTTGCCACGAGCCTCCCGCGTACCAGTGACTACCAGCACGCGAACGGACGGCACGGATATTTGGGAATAAGAACGCCAGTACCCTTTGTACCAGATCTGTGAGTTGGTAAAACACTCCAACCCCCCCCCCGGTCTCACCTCACCTACTGCCACCCTACACACTGTAGTTAGGACGAAATTTCGCTTCCCGCGGGACCACTGTTTGTGGGCAGCAAATTTATTGATTCCTTTTCCACAGTGGCGATTCGCACTTTATATTGTCCGATTGTTCCTTTTTTCCCTTTTCGCGAGCGCGAGACGCTGCCTTCCATCGGGGGACAGCTTTTTATACGTCGCTTTTAAGGATTTCGACTGGATTTGCCTTCTAAAGCGCCGCTTCACCCTTGGCTCGAATTCTAAATATACATGCTTCGATTTAACGCTCATTTCGAGTATCAAGGTTGCCCTCCTGAGGCGGTCTTCGCGTTTAATTGTATTTGTTATTGTTTATTGCTTCTTTTGCAACTTTTTCTTTGCAAAGATTTGATTGGATAAATCAATGTAGTTTTATGGTATACGAAATTTATGGTGCTGATTTGGAGATGTTTTTTTTTTGTTATTATTTTAGGGTATAGAATATTAATTTGTAATATGAGGTGAAGTGAGTTGAATATTTGGTAGAATTACATGGAGAAAAAGAGATTACTAAACATTACTGACTTTGTTAGTAAACTGGTCATATAATTGTAAAAATTGAGAAATTACTATTCTAAGTTGGTAAAACGTGTCAGCTTTCTTAGAATAATTGTGGGCAAATTGGTACGTTTTGTTAACATAGGATAGTAATTTCTCAAATTTTGCAAATGTGTAACTAGTTTACTATCAATGTTAGTAATTTTTAATAATCTTTCTTCTCCTTGTATAAGAGAGTATAGTTACAGGAAGAAACGGAGCAAATCCGCCTAATTTCTTTACTGAATTTAGTGAAAGAAAACAAGGGGGGAAAAAAGTATGAAGTGAATTACTAAATTTCAAAATTATTAATTAAAGTATTTTAATTATTATATTTAAATATTATTTGTATTGATACTTTTTACTTTATTCAATTAAATGTGCGTGCTATGCGGATATTTTTTTCCTCGTATGTGAGATAACGAGTTCAATATCTTGATGAAATGATTTCCAATATTTTTTTTTTAAATACTACATTATTTTAATGAATACTACAAGTGAACACACATCCCCGAGTTTATTATAAAATATAGCAGTAATTACTAATAAATTGCTCTCACTGTAACACGATCAAGAGGAATTAACTTCTTTTTTTTCATTTTCACGTTTAGTATTGGAAAGTGGCAAAACACTTTTTGGCACCGGATCGAACGAGAACCCTACAGAATTTCACGAAACTCTTTCTATGACGTTCGTAAAAAGAGTCAAGTGCAAAAGAAACGGCTAAACCGTGCAATTATTTTGTACTAATTTTTGGTACCAATTCGAATTTTAACGCGTACCAATGTGTATTGCTTATAGAAAAATATATTTATTGACCTTAAAAGTTATTTCTCACTTATTAAATAAATTCCCATGAGGGATTGACTTCATTGGTGTTAAAGAAAGTGCCTTGAGAAAAAAGATATATCACAAATGACTATATTTTGTATCAATCTGAGGATATATTGGAGAAGTAATTATTTCCACTGTTAATAATAGTAAAATTTTAAAAGTCATGTAGTAAATATTAGTAGAAAAGTACTACAAATTGCTTTGATAATTATCAATTTTACCATTTTTAATAGTAAAATTTTTTCCCTCTTCAGAAATATCCTCAAATGGATATAAATTGTTTTCAATTTAACTATTACTTTTTTCTCAGTGTATAAATAATTTGTGTATTCGTTCACAATGGGAGTACAGATTTTAACAACAGTTTATTAAGGTGTAAAGTGGACTTGAGATCATCAAAGAAAAATTATCGGATAAAAATAGCTAGATTCAGATTGACCTTAATAAAATCCATAGGATGACTAATGAAATATATATATATCCGTTTCGCAGAAAATTACATTATTAAGTTGAAGCATTAAGACTTCATTTTGGTTTTTGATGGGACCGAAACAAGGGAAGCGGTATAACATAAGGGATTATGTTGTTCGCAGTGTGAAAGGTATTATATAAGGGTGGCCGCGGTACAATTTGTAATTTTACCCTTGGACTTTCTTCGTGTGTTATTTCAATTTCACGTCCATTACGAGTAATTTATTGTTTACCGCGGAGGTGCGCAATTTGCGCGACAAAACGGAATTGTGCATTAAGCGAAAATGACGGGCCAAATTAGGAATTGGTTTTTTCTTGCAAAATTACTAACACTCCAGTGGCACAATTATTTTGTTTCTATGCAAGCCAAGGCTTTACCATCGTTCGAATCGTCCAATAATTTTGCTCTTTCATTATTTTATGGTAATTTCAGTTTCTAATAAAAGCATTTCAATATTGTATTATCATTAAATCGTTCGCTTAAAATGAATAATGGAATAATTAAACATGCACTGAGAGAAATAGAATACAAAAATGTTCTGTTTAAAAGAAACAATTTAGTGTTTTTAACAGTAATATAGTTGTATATATGTAAAAAGCTAGAATATACTCATGATATTTATCATATTTATATGCACATATTTAAATATATATCTGTTTTGGAGCATTATTTTTACTGTTTTTGTGGATAAAAATTTTGACGCATGCGCATTTACGGCTGATTCTACTGGCTGAAAAGAAAAGGTTATAGTAAGACAGCTGTTTCCAACGGAGATAACGCTCCGGAACAAATCAGATACATTGCATTATTTATTAAGTCAAGCAACGATGCGAAAGGTTCAAATTCAGATGGGTCAATTTATAGTAACATTTTTGTTTTTTTCCAAAACAGTACAAAATTTTACTGTTTTCCAAACAGTCATTTATAAGGTTTAGCTGATATACAACTCAATTCCTTTTTAAAACAGTCAAATTTTCATATCAATTTCTCTCGGTGTATTTAAAGTATCGATTTGCCCTCTGTCTTTCTCTCTAGTTCTGTTTTTTTTTGACACCAATTTTTCCTTGATATTTTGTTATTAAAAGCCGACTCTGTTTTTGTGCATCCAATTTTGCATTCAATAAAATATTCATGAAAGCTTCATGCATAATTAAATGTGGACGTTTCATTGTGTTTCGCTGCGCTGTAAAATAACTAATAATCAATTTGTCCGGCGTTATTTATTTGTTTTGAATAAATATTTAAGTACGCACGTAAAGTACGAGAATTGGACGGCCAGTTGTAATTTAATGTTTATTTACGTTTATTTAGATTTTATTACTTATTGATATTTCCGTCGTGCGCGCAGAGAGGGAAGCACAGAGGTGGATGTAATTAAATTTTAAATTCTTATTCGACCATCTTTCTCGGTGGAAAGATTCTAAAAACCGGCGCGCAATACTTTTTGTGCCGCGTACGAGTAAAGTTTGCTTTTCCAGTAAAAAGTTGTACTAGAAATGAACGAATAATGAAACGTGGTGAGAATGGATTCTTTGCCAAAAAAAAAAGAGGTAACTCTTGAATTTGAGCAGTGTTGTTCGGGCAAAAATTATCATGGATTGAGAAAAAAGTAATATCATAAATTACTATTTTTTATATGGATTTAAGGATATGTTAAAAGAGTCATTATTTCTAATATAAATGGTAGTAAAATTTAAAAATCGTGTAATAAATTTTAATAGAAAAGTACTATAAATTGCTTTGATAATTATCTTGTTTGTTATTTTTAATAGTAAACATTTTCACTTCTTAGAGATATCCCTGAATTGATATAAATTATTTTCAATTTTGCTATTACTTTTTTCTCGATGCAGAAATTTGGTCATACGAAAATAGTTGATTTGCACGTATGGCGAGTTTTATTATAAATCATTATAAGTGCAATTTTATCATAATTGTCGTGTCTATTGTATAAAAATAAAATGGTAACAAGTTTATATCCACTCTTCATTGTTACGGTTTTCCTTTTTTTTTCTTCTTCTTTTTTTATGAAAGATTGCATAAATGCAACAAGGTTAATGGATACCTTTATTAAACTTTTGCTTTATACACGAAAGACTTTCTTAATGATCTTTCTTAAAAACATTATTTAGAAATATTTTTTTTCAAAATAATTCATCATTGTTCTTAAAGAGGTACATTTTGAGGTCCAAACTAAAATAGAAGAAAACGTTCGCTTGCTTTCTCTCGTTAATTAGATTTTTTTTATTTGGTCAGACAAAAGGACGAATGAGTAGTTTTATTATTAAATAGTGTTACATTTATATTTCTACTTAAGTATAAGAATTCATATAAATAAATTTGAGAAATTCTTAGATTTTAACTTTGGGCATAAAATGAATTGTTTAATTTTCAAATTTTAAGTATTTTTGTTAAGTACTTTACAATGTTTTTCATGTTATTTGTTTTGCTACGTGAGTAAATGAGTAAAAGGTGAAAAATTTAATTATAAAAAAAGAAGTGTTACGTTTTAGTAAAAGGCTTTTAATGAAATTAGCATAAATGCTATTAAATTCAATTATTTAAGTGTAGTAATGTACCCAAATTTTGAGGTCACTCGTGTACGATAAATGTTCTGATAGTAGCTTCTGTGAAAATAATTAGTTAAAATTTGATTTCGTTTTTAAACGAGTGTTTAATGCATGAAACTGGATGGGTTACACGGTTTTGCTGTTTCTTTACACTTGACTCTTTTTGCGAATGTCATAGAAAGAGTTTTGTGAAATTCCGTCGAGTTCTCGTTCGATCCGGTGCCAAAAAGTGTTTTGCCACTTTCCAATACTAAACGTGGAAATAAAAACCATTAATTCACCTTGATCGTGTTGCACTGAGAGAACTTTATTTGTAATTGTTGCTATATTTTATAATAACTAAAGGATGTGTGTTCACTTAGAGTATTAATTATGATAATGTATTTTAAAAAAGTATAAGAAATCACGTGATTAAGGTACCGAACTCGTTATCTCACAATCACTATACGAAAAAAAAGCAAATAAAGTACAAAACTAGTGACTTTGGGGTAACGAGTTCTATTCCTCGGTCACCAAACATTTTTTCTAATATTTTATTAAATTATATTTTATAAATTATACTATAAAGTACTATAATTACACACATATCCCTGAATTATTATAAAGCACAGTAACTACTAGTAAATTTCTCCCAGTTTTTAGTTTCGAGGTGAAAATTTTCATAGACTAATTTCGTAAGCTGCGACTCATAGATAATCTAGTCGTTTGCATGATAAATTATGCATAAAGTGTATAAGTAAAGAAAATCGTAACTTTAATTTGACATTTGATTATGAAGAAAGTTGCACGGTCACAAAAATAGAAGGCAGACGTATTTTTGGCGCAATCAATGTTCAATTCTCTAAAATATAGGTTTTGCATTACATTCGATTAAGTAAAATTACACGCGTGAACTTCGTTCGATTCATACGTCTTATTTATAAATATCAAGGCCAAATCTTTAACTATCCGAACGCAATCTCAATTTTTAATAAGCATCCATTTTATCTTCGAACGAAATCGAAATTCTTATGATAGTATTTTTAACCTTGTTATATTGCAAGCTGCACGCAGAAAAATAAAGAGTTAATTTTACCATTAAAAATTGGATTCCAACCCCAGAAGACAACTTATGAACATACTTGTAATAAAATATGAAATAAATGCTAGAATAAAGTACTTTTTTTACATTGAGAGAAATTGATATGAAAATTTAACTGTTTTAAAAAGGAATTGAGTTTTATATCAGCTAAACCTTATAAATGACTGTTAGAAGACAGTAAAATGTTGTACTGTTTTGGAAAAATAAAAATGTTACTATAAATTGACCCATCTGAATTTGAACCTTTCGCATCGTTGCTTGACTTAATAAATAATGCAATGTATCTGATTTGTTCCGGAGCGTTATCTCCGTTGGAAACAGCTGTCTTACTATAACCTTTTCTTTTCAGCCAGTAGAATCAGCCGTAAATGCGCATGCGTCAAAATTTTTAACCACAAAGACAGTAAAAATCATGCTCCAAAACAGATATATATTTAATTATCTGCACATAAATATGATAAATATCATGAGTATATTCTAGCTTTATACATATATACAACTATATTACTGTTAAAAACACTAAATTGTTTCTTTTAAACAGAACATTGTTGTAATTACTTTCATAATTACTTTCATAATTTATCATAAGAATGTTCATAAATTGTCTTCTGGGGGTTGGAATCCAATTTTTTATGGGAATATTAGCTGTTTTATTTTTCTGCGTGTGTTGTTTATCGCGCATGAATTGTAATTAAGGAAAATCAGACAAAATTATTCGCTCGCGCAAATGAATTCCTCTTGCCGCGAATGGGTTTTCTTTTGTAACGCGATTACTGAATTTAACGTTTAATCAAGCATCCAATCAAGTGTATTCCTGCATCTCGTATACATTAATTCTATGAAAATTAATTATTTGAGAATCCATCTTGTTTGCCAGATTCAAAGGAACAGCAAATATAGACAGATATATATATATACCGTCTCTGGAGATTGGAGACAAGATAACGTAAGATCAAAGTGCAACTCGGGGCGTTAAGAAAGGAAGTAGAATTGCCGTCCTTTAAGTCAGACACAGTCGTTTGGTGGAGCTAATGTAGTAATGTTTTGTAATAATTCACGTCTGTAGCGTACAATTACCAAACACGATAGGACATCGATTTCTTGTACAAATGTCATATTCAGCATTGATAAGCTCGTGCGTACTTTAAGGTTTACGTCCTGAATGATAAATGAATGAATTCTCAATGAATTACCACACTGGGAGAAATGTGACAGAAAAAATTACTGCTTTTGACTGTATTTCAGCTACATGTCCGTCTTTTAATAAAAATTACTGTTTTTTTAAAAGGAAAAATTTCTGTTTTATCTATAACATTATCTATAACACTTAAAACTAGTGCTATTTGCTTTTGAAGAACAGTAAATGTTATTAAAAGACGGACATGTAGTTCAATTACACTTAAAAATAGTAATTTTTTCTGTCATATTTTTCTCAGTGCAGGAAGCGAGCTTTTCAGAGAGACAATTTTATTATTATTATTATTATTATTATATTTAGAATAATTGCAATTGATGAATTGAAAATTAAGATAATTCAACGTTAACGAATAAAAACGAAAGTTGAGGCAAAAGTCAATATAAAAAATAGATGTTAACATTTATTATACTGACAGCAAATTATTTTTCTCTATTCAAGGGGTAGTTGAAAATACATAAAAATGTACTATAAAATGCAGTAAAATTTATGTGAATGTGCGATAGAATGCAATGTGTGAATTTCAATTTTTTTAGTATTTTTGTATCACTTCCTTTTGTCATAATTTTTTTTTTGTTGATAACGACATAATGCCATTTTTTAACTGCGATGACACCCTATTTATACAAGCAAATATTTTAAATACATACAGAAAAATAAAGAGTTAATTTTACCATAAAAAATTGAATTTCAACCTCAGAAGTTTTATGAACATACTTGTGATAAAATATGAAATAAATGTTAAAATAAAGTATTTTTTCCTATAAATTTATTGGAATAAATTTTCTTTTGGGGTTCGAATCCAATTTTTTATGGGAATATTAATTGTTTCATTTTTTCTGCGTGTATGAAGTACAATTTAAATAAAATTTGAAAGACATTAAACATGTTATTAGTAGTAACCATGCCTATATATATACATATATACATAACAATTAAAGAAAATTAAAAACAATTGATCTCTCCGAGTTATACTGCCTTTACTAATAGAGTTATCGCTATATCTGTTGCATTAATTATACTGTTGTATGTAAAGTATACATCATACAATTGTATAAATTATTTTCACATTTAAGAAGCAAAAATATTCCATGGCAATATACACTCAGAAAAAGAAGTAATAATAAAATTAAAAACATTTCATACCAATTTAAGATTATGCTCCGAAAGTATAAAATTCATAATAATTAAAAATATTAAAAATGATAATCATAAAATAAATTTTTAGTATTTATGGATTAATATAAAATCATTAAATTTCACTATTATTTATTGCAGAAATAGTTAATTTTCCAACATTTCTTTTTTCTCGAAGTAATTATGGTATTATCAGTATTAAAAAAGGAAAAAGAATGGAATCAAAATGAGATTAATTTCAAGAGCTAATAAAATATTTATCACAATTATCGATACAAGTCCGCGCGAATTGCGAGCGGCGTTTATTCGGTCGTGAAATTCGAGGGCGAGAACGGAGTCACACCCCGGCGTTGAAAAGTTGTGATTTAATTGAATTTCAGCGCTCGAGTGTAGTATTGATTTCTTGGATAAATGTCACGCCGAACACTGGTTCAATCAGTGGGAAACAAGGGACAAATCTCCGTCGGCGAAGCAACCGGTAGTCGAGACGGCAAACATTTTGAAGATACGTTTATCGGGGGCCATCGTTAGCCGGGAGTATACTTGGCCGCGGTTCCGCGAGACAATGAGCCGCCCGCGCGATCATCCCCGGGATCATTATTAGCGATTCGAGATTCCCCGACTAACATGCGCGTTAATCCCAACAATTTGCATCCATAACGAGCCTGCAGTTTCCTCGACTTCTCGCCCGAGGTTTTCTTATTAAAATCTCGAGGGGTTCTTTTCCTTAATCCATATATGTCCATATATGGTCGATACATGGCAATAATTGATTTCCATGTAAGGAAATTATTTATTGCGTATATGGCTAAAATATTATATCAATTATTGCCATATATCGACCGTATATGGCCATATATGGATTAAGGAAAAATATTAAAGTAAAATTCATACTCGTATATGAATTTTTTTATTTCCTTGTATGAAATTGTTAAAACATATATGGACCATATATGTTTCATTGTTACTAGGGAATTATTAAAATTGATAACTTTATTAAAAATGGTAATTCTATGTTGTTTTGTAGAAGAATTCAGCTTATTAAAATTTTAACTCCCCTGTTTTTTTTCTCTCACAGTGTATATACTTACTAAAAATAGGTCTGAGATATTATATTCTTATAATATTTTATTTATTTATTTCTTTTTTAATGGAATTAAGAAAAATAAAGATGATGGATTTGATAAGAGAATTTATTTTTATAAATTAATTGATTTTCAAAAATTGATTAAAAGTAAACTTTAATGAGTGCATGCATTACGTCATATAATTTTACGTCCCGTCGTATTTATTTTGATTTAAAAAATCTCTACAATGTAATCAATTTAATTGTCCGTCAAATCGGGTAATTAAATTATTTATCGAACCAGACTTAAGTGCCACAAATAAATCCCCTCAATCAAGACCAAATCGATTTATCTTGGGTATTTTTACGTTCAGTCGGGAATAAGTCCAGGGGGTTTGACTGTTTTTGAAAATTGACATTGAAGGTATAGTCGAACTGTTGCCAGACATTTCTGGTCTGGACCAGATTAATTGCCAGACTTTTTGCCGGATCATTTCCATACGCTTTCTATGCCAGTTTTTTCCATTTCGGATGCTTACAATTCTCAACTTATCTACCAAAATGATTTATTATGATATTAATTACTAATTATTTATAACATACCTTGACCATATTATACGTACAATGAAAATTATTATTTTTCAATTAAATATTCGCATTTGTTATATGATAACTGATATTTCAAGAATTTCTTCACTTCGAAGGATCAAATTTTCCTACATTTTATTGAATTTTCTCGGATGTTACTGGATTTCGTTAAATTTTATTATACACTCCCAACAAGTCAAAATAAACTGAAATAGAAATTTGTTATCGAATGTTATGTCGAATTTACAATAGTGCACGACGGTATCGGATTTCATTTTAGAATATTATGTTGCCGAATGGGTACGTTTCGATAACGCTCCAATAAAATAAATATAATCAATTATTTTTATTATTTATCTCTGTTTCATAAAGGCATTTGATTGAATTAATAAAGTTAATTGTTAATGCCAGTTATGAAACAGTGTACTAAAATTTAATAAGCAAAATGTCAAATTGTACAATATTACACAGTATCACAATTTTTAATAAAATAATTTAATACATTTTAGTTATTCAGTTTACCATATAATAATATGCAAATATACTGAGAGAAAATAATTGAAATTTGTCGTTGTAATTTGAGGACATGATTGGCAATGTTTACAAAAAATATAATCAAAAATTGTACAAGTATTCCCAAAAATTGTAAAAATAATGTGAAAAATCATAATATTTATGTCTTTTATGAATATATTTTATAATTTTTGATCAAAACACAAGAAATCCTCAAAACACAAGAAAAGATTATAATTTTTTCAACAATTTTTCTCAGTGTATAATACCAAATCAGTAAATTTTTTTTGTTTAGATGTGCATTTTGAAGCAATTTTGAATTAATAATTCGAAGATTATAAGTAAAAATATCTATAATAAATACGATTGAGTAAAATGAAGAATTTAATATTTTGATACTCTGTGATTTTATGGCCATATGTATCGCTCATTAATACTAATATTTCGAGCTTAGTGAATGAGAGTACACGTGATGAAAACTGAAAGACACAATATATGGAGCACCATGCGAAGGACTTTATAGCGCATGATAAAATCGTATTACTCTCTCAAACACCTGCACGACTGTTAATCGAGATCATAAAATTAATTGTGCAGTTCTGGCTCGCGCGGTAATTTGTGTAGTAAAGTTCAAAATATAGGTTCCCGGCAGTTTAGTTTAAATATTTTTAGATACTCTCAGTATGCGCGCGGCATTAATGAAGGGGCAAATTTAATAAATGATAACGCATCAAAGGACCCGAAAATTGAAACGAAAATCAATAATATTTAGAATGCTTTGGCATTATTAACATTTCAATATTTATACAACATTAACAAAATTTTGTTGGAATTCATGGTAATATAATTCATGGTAAAATAAGTTTTGGATATGAAAAGCTATGCGGCTTATAAACAATTTGTTTTGGATAAAAGTTATATTATTCATGAAAGGTACACTTTTCAAAATATTTAATTCCATTGAAAAATGCAACCTGAATATGTTCGTATCTTTAATACTCAGGTAAAAAAAGTAATGTATATTAATAATGAATAACATATGTATTAAATGCAATAAAAATCTTTTTATTTTTATTATTAAAACATTCTATGTATATTCTCTAAACGTATAATGTTCTATATGTAGACGTTATTTATTCTAATTGATAGTAAAATTTAAATATCTCCTCGCGTACGTGGTACAAAAAGGGGATAAAAATGAACGAAATATTTATATTGAACCGAACTTGACGCGTGTTAAATTAAAACTGATACAATATTTATTAACGTTCTACATTAAACTTCGGTCAAAGTTATATACGATCGAATCGTAACATGTTAATGAGTATTGAGTATTAATTTTATATTACAATTTTAAATGAAAAAAAAAAAAAAAAATAATAATGAAACACATCTTTCTTTACGGATTACAGTAAAAAAACGATAGAATATTCACTTTATACTACCTCGTTTCAATTTTACAATTAAGTTTTCTCGTAGACAATTACTTCGTTAAATTAACATTATTTTATAAAGTAAGAAAAAAGTACTTCTTCATAATTGCAGGCGAATTTTTTTGATTCAACTAAAATTTGTTAGTTGGGAAAAAAAGCCAGATGAAATCAGTTGAATTGTGTTTCCCTGTACTTTGTGTGATTTAGCGGCAAATATTATTAGCTACTAATACAGGTGTACGTGGTTTATTTACTGCACGTACCAAATGAGAAACTTTTTCTGTGTTGTGATAGGTCAAGTAATTCATTTCACTTTTTCTTAGTGATACGCGAGATATCACGTGTATGATTCCCCAAAGAAAAAAAAATTAAGAAACTTACATTGAATTAAAATTTACTTTGCTCGCATTCTCTAAAAATGAAATGTCATGATTATGTCGGTTACTCTAAAAGATTTTTACGTGATCCTTGTATATTCAGTGTTACAGACACTGAGAAAAATATAACAGAAAAATTACTGTCTTTTAATAAAAATTACTAATAAAATAGAAAATTTTCCTTTTAAAAAACAGTAATTTTTATTAAAAGACGAACATGTACCTGAAATACAGTTAAAAACAGTAATTTTTTCTGTCATATTTTTCTCAGTGTACTTGTCAAATATTAATTAAAACCATTATTTCATTATTTGCACAATTTTTTAACGAATGTGCCCCGGCTTAAAATTGTGTTTATTAATAATGCTGCTGAATTTCCAATGTGGAACTTGATCGAGAAACTCGTTACGTGACGCTGAATAACGGAAGATGTAATTTGGAGTTTTAAAATTTTTGTAAACCAATTAAAACGGACGGCAGTAAAAAATGGCACGTGTTCGGACATTTGATTCAACAACGAACAGCAATGCTTGCGTTTTTTTTTCTCAAATGAAAGATTCACGTCACCAGAGATTTATTAATAGTATGACGCTTTTTTTTCAATACTAAAATCATAAAAACGGCTTTAAAGCAGTAAAAGCTATGGTATTAATTATTACTAAAGTGTTTGTAGCTTTCGTTTTCCCAGATATTTATCTGCAAAAAAGAAATGATTCCAATAAATCATGCGAATCAAGTTGATACTTGAATGACTTTGTCCGCATTGTTCCTTGCTTTTTCGTCTCACGTTCTTTGCCAGATTTGTGATTAATGGATACGTTTCAAAAAACGTTTACAATAATTTAATTAATTTTCGTTGCAAGCTTGATTGAATACGGATTATTCTATTGGAATGGTTTTTCCTCTTGCTGTTGTAGATTAATCAATTATACATATTAATGTAAAAAGTTGAAGATCTTATGCAAAAATAGCCTTATTTAATATTTGATAAATCACAGGTGACCTAATTTAAGACATTGATAATGCAAAGATAAAGAAATTGGAAAACGACTACTTTTTAGCTGATTTTTATTTTATAGTCTGTTATTTATTTTCAATTTTTCTTTACTTCGTTTCCACTTTATTATTCTATAGTACCATTAGGTAATTAATTGCTGAATTTAGCGAATTTAGATTGTGTAGATTGAACGTAAATTGATTGTAACAAATGTGACAATTTGAGATAATTACAACTATGTGTAACATTATCAAACGAAAGTAACCGCAAAATTAAGTTATGGATAAAAAAAAGAGAACTTCTTTCAGCATAGCATGTTAAGATAATTTTCTTTAATGTAAACGTTTATAATCTTATTTTTTGATAATTAATTGTACACGCTACAGACATTATTTTATACCTGGTACAATATCAATTCGGTGTAATTGCTTGTTACTACGTTACTATCAATTCAGGGCAAACTTCACGCATTATTTCACGCACAAATGATTCTCATATTTTCCTTTAATTATAACTTATACTTCCAACGTCTTTTTATCTAATCATTTTTCATTTCATTTACGATTCGTTATAAAATTTAAGAATCTTACTTTTTAAATTAACCGTAATTACCGGGAGAAAATTATTTTCACCTTGAATAATTCAGTATGATGTTATGTTCTATAGTGGGAAAGTTTTATATGAAAAATTACTATAGTTTAGAGGAAATGAACCTTATCGAGCTGATTTTTATATATTTTCTTATAACCGTATGAAATAGTCAGCTTATAATTTATCTCATACACTATTTTTTTTTTCTTTAAATAGTTGGTAAACTCGAATAAATCAGATCGATACGCAATGTATATAAAAATGAACATATATATCGCATACATGTTATATATATAACGACATATATATTTTTACCTAGGTTGTTTCTTTTGTAGCTGACCAAAATTTTTACTTGAAATAAGCAAATGTCTGACCAAATATGTTGTTTAACTACTGCGACTGAAAATACTTGTTATTGAAACAAACAATTTCGTCCTTTTAACTAAATCCCTTTTTTAATAACAAAACAATTTTAGTTCATAATATAACAAACGATTTCAGTTTAGATAAATTCTACATTGAGAGAAATATTATCGAAAAATTGCAATAATTTATAGTAAACGAACCATATCAGGCAGAATTTCATCTTTTTTTTTCAAAGTTTAGATTAATTTTTACCAAAGTTATAACAGATAAGAATTTAAAATTTAATAGAACAAAATAAACAATTGAACAAATCTTATTATAACTGTGGTAAAAATTAATCTAAACTTTGAAAGAAAAATGAAAATCTGCTCTGTATGGTTCGTTTACTATAAATTATTGGAATTTTTCCATAATATTTCTCTCAGTTTTGTTAGTTCGTTTGCTACAAATTATAGTAATTTTTCCAAAGAACATTTTTGTATAATTTATTAATCTACGATACCTTCCTATCATCGTTGCTAATATTTATTACATTTAGTTACAAATTCAAAGGGGTTTTGAAGTATCTAAGAGAAATGAAAATCGTCTGGGTTTGTTCAGAAGAAAATTTCAGGCGCAATTAAATCTTGAAATGCGACATACGAATGGAACGCGTGCATAATGTGATTAAAGTAATTCCTCACTGAATTGCTCATAACAAAATTGATCAATTCGACGACACCGGTGAATTACATCCAACGCGAGACGTAGCGTTTCGCTTTGATGCAACGGGCGGTATTAGAAAATACGTACCTTCGCGTATAAATTACGCGCGCGACCCTCCGTCACCACGGTAGACTACATGAAATTACGTGCCGCGTGTCGCAACATATTTTCCAATACAACCATTCTAATAAATTGTTACACAACATGCAGACTCGTGTAAATTCCAACAAAAAAAAAAAGAATGTGCCAAATACGAGCTTTTTTTCGCAAGTAATCGTGTATGCGAGCACAATTTGAGGCAAGCTTATTTTTTTTCATGTTATTTATGGCGATTATTATTTACTCTTTTCAATTGCTAAGCACTAAGGGGATCAAAAAGAAATAGCAGCAATTTTTCATCATTCTTTTTTTCACGGGACAAAAACTGTTTATTGTCAATCTTTTATTTACTTAGTCTTTTTTCTTCTTTTTTTTTATTTTTTTTTTACAATTAAATAAAATAACTTGGTATCTATGAAAATAAAAGCACACTTTATTTATTTTTTAAATTTGTTTGAATGTAAATCAATTTGTATCCGTTAGTGGAGTGTGTTTTTTTTAATTTTATTCCATTTTGCAATATAGACGATCATGTTAAAGTTCTTCCAAATAGCGTTTGAAGAGTTTCGAGGCTAATATTGTCGTCGGCACAATTAATGTTAATGCTACCATGAGCGACGTGGTTTTGAATTTAATTAGAAATAGGTAAAGCGAGAAGAAATGTTGTCAGTTTGTCATTCGTCCGGAGTCTGTCTTGTTTTATTTTAATTAATCCATTAACGTGCAAGACACCGTGGAAGGAGCGCCACTTTCGCGTGCATTAGACACGTCTTCATTCTGACGGTGGTTTGCTTCGTATTCATCATTCTGATTTAATTACGTAATTATCTGGCGCAATAATAGAGGCACAATTTTCGTGACTTTTCCATCGAATATTCAGCGCGAAACTTCTTCTTCTGAGGCTGAAAGTGTTTTAAAAATCATTGCACACTGAGAAAAAAAAGATATAGGATTTATAACTGAAATCGTTTTGTTATTAAAAAGGGGATTCAATTAAAAGGACGAAATTTTTTGTTTTAATAACAAGTATTTTTAGTTGCAGTAGCTAAGCAACATATTTGGTCAGACATTTGGTTATTTCAAGTAAAAATTTTGGTCAGCTACAAAAGAAACAACCTAGGTAAATATATGTATATACGATATAAATGTCGTTATATGTATAACATATATGCGATATATATGTTGATTTTTATATGGTATAACATATGTGCCACATTTACCTTAACTTATATGGGACATATATCCAATGTAACATTTGAAAAAACAACTGGATAGCAGCTGGATTCCGGCTGGATAGAATTTTTTCAAAAGCCTGGATAATATATCTAACTTAAACAGAAATTTAGTAGCGCACTTCATATTTTTTCCCGTGTATACACGTTACGTTCAAATCGTTCTGTCTTGGTTTTTCTCGTTCAATAGAAAAGCATTCGTACAATTAAGAAATGTTTACGTCAAATGCGCCAAATTGCCGCGATCGTTTTAAATAACGAAACGAGATATATCACGGCGAAGGGCGCAACATTCCGGGTTCGAATTCGTTCGAAACATTTTGTCGCGATAAACACCCCGCCGTTTATTCCTGTCGAATCATCAGGCATACACGAATGTCCTCGATTCAATGGGAATTACGTCCTGCGGGTGTCATTTATCTTTCCCTGTCAGTGAACTCACGTAAAAATAGACGATGCGAATCGCTTAAATAAGGAATGCGAGGAATTATACAACGGTTGACAGTATTGTGACGGTATGGTATATGGTACATATTTTTTTTTATTTTTTTATTTCTTTTAATTAAGGGGGAAGGGATGACCCGACGTTTTTATTGCGTCAAGATTGATGAGCGTCGAAAAGTTAATAATATTCAGCAATTTCAATTTGACATTCGAAATCAAATAAGAAGGAAACGAGATCTTTTTTAACAATTTAATTTCATAATAATGCACGGAAAAATTTCAGGTTTTAATATAAAGTAAAAATATTTCATAATATACTTTATATAATTTTTTTTGTCAATATTTACAGATTAAATATTATAATAACGATTTATTAACTCCAGGAATAATATTTTTATTATAGAAGTTATTTTCAACATTTGGAAAATTGAAAAAGTTTACATTCTGCATCCAATATTCAAAATTATATATTAAATATAATGTAATATTGATTTTGAACTGCGAGTAGTCGAATAAAGGTAATTTTACGGAATTTTATATATAGAAAATAATACAAAAATACGTCCATTTTGTATAATGGGCATTTGCAAACATTCTCGCAGAAACATTTTAAGATGCCATCACGTTTCTGATAGGTCATTTCAAATTCAATTCGGATTTTAATTTCTAGCATTTTATGCGTGCGTTATTTCCGTGGCGTCTGTGTCTGTTCGTTCTTTCGATTTTTATTGTTATAAAATTGTACGTCTTAACACAGTCAAAGGTTATTGTGTATCGCAAAAGAAATTTCTCCATCGCGGAGTCGATATTGCATTCGTCCTACATAGACAATCCGAACATTTGTTACCGCTGCGCGGAAATCCGCCCGAGGAGAAAGATTAATTCCATAATTTTATTCCCTGGCAGAAATTTCAATCCAAGTTGTCGTCAACAAAATCTTTTCACATAAGTTTTGATGTCAGCGCCGAAATTGTTTCGTTAAATTTACTTCCAGCTGAAATTCAATGAATTGAACGAACGCGTTTATATTTTCATTACTCGTGTAAACGTTGACGGTTGGCCTTTCAAATTTCCGCGTGGTAATAAGAAAATGTCATTTGTCGTAATTTCAAAATGATTGAAATTAAGTAATTTTATTGGCATTAAAAATTTTGCCAGTCGATTTGAATTGATTATGTTAAAAGTCGATAAAGGATTATTAAATTTTTCAATTACTTTGTTCGGGGGATTTTTATGTTATTTTAGGAAGTGTTATGTATTTCTTTGGAGTCTCCGCTTAACGCTCTCGACCGTGCAAAAATATACATTATATGATATCGGACCGCCGTAAGAACGTATTTCTGCCAACAAGAAAAGATCAATTTAGATTTATGTGTTACCAGATACAGATATAGATTACGGAATGTCCATAAAGAAATACTGATTTGAATTTCATTTTCTTCGGTGTTGGCGAATACGTCATTTTCTGTATGTAAAATTCATATCAATTTTTGTCAAGTCGTTTGCTGAGATATCCATATTCAATAAAGAAGGTTTTTTTAGGTAAACCTTTCCAGGAATTAACTGGTCAGTTTGTTGGCTAAAATGTTCCCATATAAAAGTTTATATATGCAGAATATTTCGTTTCATATATGTCCCATATGTGTTCCATGTATACCGACATATACGTGACATATATGTCGCCATATACGTAACATATACGTGACATATGTCACATATATGTTGATTTTTACTTGGAGTAATTTATTTCTTTTCAATTGGACTTATTTTTTTTTAAATAGGGTTAATTTATTTTTTTTTTATTTTTTTTAGTTATAAATCCTATTTTTTCTAAATATAATAATAGGTACTTTCTAAATACCTTCCAAAAAAAGCTTTATACATTCGTCTCCTTCGATTAGAGGAAGGATAAAATAGATGGCGCAATTATTGTTGTGTTTACAACAATCTTAGTGTCCCCTCGGACAAAGGGTGTAGACGCAATGAAACCTAAATAACTTCGTCCGTTTTCCGCGCTTAATATTCTTTCTTCTGTGTTATAAAATATGTTTGATAAAATATCCTGTAAAAGAAAAAGTAATAACGCGCGCTGAGAAGGAAATGCCATTAACGTCACGAAAATAATAAGAGAGAAAGCTGATAAAGGGATGTTTTTACTGACACTCTAATTTTCCATTTTACAAAACAACAGAAAGGAAACGAACCGGCGTGTACAAAAATAAACCGAGGAACTTTCGGCACGGTGTAATTACAAATGGGATTGAAGGAAAACGAATGGCAAAATAGTGTGTCGATTATTATTAGCTTTTATAAAAATGTGTTGCCCAAAATTAAAAGAATTATCATATATGGGTCCATATATCGATTATATGTTTCCATATATGTTTCCATACATGGCTCCGTATATGTTTCCATACATGGCTCCATATATGTTTCCATACATGGCTCCATATGTTTCCATACATGGCTCCATATGTTTCCATATATGGCTCCGTATATGTTTCCATACATGGCTCCATATGTTTCCATACATTGCTCCATATATGTTTCCATACATTGCTCTGTATGTGTTTCCATACATGGCTTCATATATGTTTCTGTACATGGCTCCATATGTTTCCATATATGGCTCCATGTATGTCGCGTACATATCTCTATATATCGCATTTATGACACTATATATGTTTCCATATATGGCTCCACGTATGTCGCATACATATATCTATATATCGCATATATGACTCCATATATGTCGCACACATAGTACCTATATATATATATAACAAAAAGCAATCGGTTATAATATCACTGAAATCGACATTAATTTTATTTCGACTTTTAAGCGCGAATGAAAATTGTTTAATGGAATTAATAGGTGAAATTGAGATAAAAGTGATCCATTGCCATTAAAGAAAGCCTGATCCGCGGAGAGAAAAATTTTAAGGAGCAACGTAAGCGGAAATTGAAGCGGAACGAAAATTGGTCCGTTACGCGCGCGACTGAACGTACAAGTGGCAACAACCCGCGTGGAAAAAACATTGTGGCAGAGTCTATGGCAGCACTGTGGCTAAGACTGTGGCATGCGGGAGACCACAGTCTTGGCCACAATAAGCCACACATGTTGCCGCAATGGATCGACTGTGGGATGTGGCCAGGAGCCACAGTCGAGCCATAGTAGCTAACAAAGCATTTCTATATAAAAAAAAAATTTACTTTA